>JAWQRP010004958.1:0-11261 GCA_033557875.1 Quadriops clusia | reverse complement strand
CGCTTCCATCCCAAGGTAATTTTTAGTGTTTCTTCAAAGTGTTCTATGGAGACTCTCTTAACCCCCGGGCCTAAACAGCAAAAAACGAGCCACCCTTTAAACCATCGAATCCGCGCATCCCCAAACACATGTAAAAATGAAATAGATGTTGGACTCATGACTAACTATCACGTATGTTTCCTTCTTCGCTGAACTCTTCTCTAGCTCCACAACATTAGCCGCAAAATACGTGTTGATACGCAATGTGCTAAGGTAAATGATGTAGAAGCACACCATTTCCAAAATTTATGCACCAGGTCAAAATTTCCCAAAGAAATTAATGCTCAACATATGCATCTGTCCCACGTGTTAATTTTTCTAGCAAAAACGTTTAATAACCGAATAGTATTTTTGCTAATTTTACATATGAGACTATTTTAGTTCTAGGCAATCCCATCTGTTTTAGGCGTACAGACGCAGTTTAGCCGGCGGAACAACGTGTGACATATGGACGGTGGGTATTTTAGTGTCGTGTCCAGTGGCAGAATTGGATATCCACCAAATATAAGTGGACTATAATTAATTAAACCGGGGAGCGTGCACGCCAATTAGTGCTTATCAAGTTACGAGTTTGTGCTGCAATTTTCCAAAATTATTGCTCAGATTTTATTCTATTTTGCGGCGTGGATCATTTATTATGATTTATTACAATCATTTAGCAAAATGTAAATTTACTCCGGCACTCCAGTCGCCGTCCTATTCCCGCGTTGTTGCACCATCGTTTATGATGGATTTTATAAATCATAACAATGTGGACTCATTAAGTGCCGCAAAAACGGGTTTCGCGTTAAGTGCACACACAAAATAAAACGAAAATCATTCATAATAAAAATGCGGGGGGCCGCGGGCAGGCTGCGCAATTAGTCAGTCTTATCGCCTTGCGTGATCCTTTGGAAAAAATAAATGCGATTTGCGCTTAATGATTTCGCTGTTTGCTTTGCTGTTCACGTAGGATATAAATTGTTTGTTATTGCTATTTAATGTACGATTACATATATGATTGTAGTCCTTTCATTCAACTTAAGTGGTAAAGTTCATTATACGCCATTGTGTATTTACGAGCCCGATGCGAAACAATCCAATATTTGCCATAACTTCTCTTATTTTACATTATTATTATTATCATTGTTTGAAATTTACGACTAAATAATTTACATTCACTCCTTATCTGCAAGGATGAATTCTCATGGATGCGCAATGTGTACTTATGCACATACCTACCAGTTTCTTCACTATCAATACAACTTGTTTACAGTTGAAGTATAACAGTGGTTGTAACCTTGGAAGAAAGGCCTAACAAGAATTCTTGTAAGCTACTTTGAATTCAGTACAGTTTCCACGTGAACCGCATCATACCAATAGTCTCGCCTACCTTTTTTGTCCTTCTTCCGTACTCCTTCGGTTAATAATGATCTGCTTATTAACTTGTCAAAATTAATCAATTACCGGAGGCTTTGATACAGACCGGCGAATGCTTTCATAAATTTCAATAGTTAACTTTCGTGTTTGATCTTCCGAGTTAGCGTATGTGTGCCACTTTCCTTAGATGGCAAGATGTCTGGCGATACATCTTCCCGCGTTATGAATATCTTATGCAGTTTGTGTTTGCTTCTTAATTGTACTGTAATTAAACGCTTAAGGGGAGGCTTACGTAGAATAAATTAGGACGTACAAGTACCAGAAAAACGACTCCGCTAAAGCCAACATCTAAATAGAGCCACTAATGGATCTTGCGCATCCTTTCAGGATTTATTGCTTATTTAATAATGCGCGCGCTCCATAAGTTCCCATTAATAAGGATATAGGTCTTATGCTACTGCACTCTTCGTCCTACTTAATTAAATGTAAATTTAATCCCGGTCGCAACATTTGCATAATATTCTACGTATACACCTATGTATAACCTACCTAAGGCCAGACTGGCCCTCAAGAAAAATGACTTGAGACTTTGTTTGTTTTCTTTATCTCGTGCGTATGTACAAGTAAGTACGATATTCTGTTCGGGTTCTGAATGGAAACGCAGTCAACAAAGAAGGTTCTATCCACCTCGAGTCTTGTTTTACATCCATTACAACAAGAGTTTCTGATATGTTACCAGCACAGAAGCGTGCTTTTTCGTTGCCACTTGAGGAGTCCCAGCGCCTCTCGAGCACCGACAGCTTTATCACGAAACATCCATGGTATTTGTACGTCTATCAACCCTATACACTCGCGTCTACACTTTTTTCCACAATCTCTGCAGCTACCGTTAGAGCAATGTTTAACGGCGGCGGTTAAAGTAGTGGTTTAGAACAGAGGTTAGGGTTAACACCAGTTAGATATATTTAAGTGTTTATACTTAACATTGGTTAGAGTTAGCAGTGGTTAGAATTAACGGTAGCTAGAGGCTCCGTTGACTAATTTATGGTCCCTTAATGACCGTAAACACACATGGAAGCATTTATTGTAAACATTTTTATGGATAAGTGGGAATTCAATATCCTTGAGAAGAAGTTTAGAATTTTTCGAAAGCCGCCCCAGAAGCTTGCGGCTACGAAAGTTGAACATTTAATTAGAAGATGCGTTAATGCATGGAGATTTGATTGGATTTTATGGTCCTTTAATTTATTTAATGGTTGCCTTATTTTATTTTCTTCGGGCTAAACGCACTTCAAGTTCAATTAAAGTGATTGTAGTTTTACAGTCGATATAAAACTACTTAAATAACAATCATGTTTTACTTCGGTTATTTATCCTATCTGAACCATCATCTAATCATTAACCGTTTTACGAGAAGCATGCAGTAGGCGACATTTTTCGAAGTGAGCTAAATAAAACTTTATTTTAAAATTGTTCTCAGAAACGGAGTCATACCTACAATAAGTGAGAATTATAATCGTGAGGAAAAATTAAACCTGCAAATTTATAATCGGACATACTTGAGTCGTGCCAAAGGCAATGTTTATTTTGACTGAACTTTAGATCTAATTTTATGCGCATATTTTCTTAATCCTTAGTTTTACGAAATCCACCGCACATTTTTCCAGTTTGAGTGAATTATGATTAACAGAGAAGTAAATAAATACCGCGCGGTCTCTTTCTAAGTTCGTTTGATTAATAAAGTAAACCGCAGAATTGTTATTATATTTATAAATGTAAAGATAATTATTGTAGAAGGAAACAATATTCACTGGGCGTGTGCTCGTTGAATGGTAAATTAAAACAATTTCCCCACGTGTTCGTTATAATTGAAAGAAAATTCTGCCGCATATAATGTAATATAATTACCGTGGGTGTTCGTTTAGTGAATAGCGGCGACGCAAGTTTATTAATGAATCGGTTACTACAGTATCCTTACTTGGCACAACTAATTTGTACCTGAAGAAATTCCTTTCAGCGCAGGAGTTAACAGGACGCATAAATAAGGAAATGTTCATTTAGATCTGGAAGCCGAAGCCATAACTCAAAGTGAATAAGTAAACAAAAAGAATCCTCTGGTGGCCAAATTACGTAGCTAAATGAACATCTGCAGTTGCAACGCTGGAAACAACGGAACGGACAAATAAAAAACGAGGGACTTAATTAAAGATGCAAAAATAGAACGCATTTGTATTCGGATACTTGGCAGGATTCTGATTAAGAAATTAGTAACAAGTGTCATTTTGCGGAACAATCACGATTTTCATTAAGGCCCGGCTTATTACGGATTTCTTGAAAATTTATGTATGCACCATAAGGCATTGGCTCAGGACTTGTGCGCTGTGAATGCATACTTTTCTGCGATCAATTCTTCAAGATCCAGTCCTTTTTTCGATTTTTTTTACTGACAAGCCTTTCTATAAAATCATTGAGACAACATGAAAAAGTACTTACAGTCTTTCAGTGTCCTGCGGGATGTTCCTGGGGACCAAAGTCAATCCTCTGTGAGAGCAATCCACCGTCGTCCCCGTGCAAGCACAACTTCTTGGGCACCTCGACAGCGAAGTGGAGAAAGAAATCCCAACATCGCCTGATGGCTCGGCTTCGGCGGAAAAGCACAACACTAGAGCCCCCAGAAGGCCGATCACGAACGCCCCTGACGCCCGCATTTCGGCCCACTCTCTTCGCCAAGGAGCTGAGGACTGTTTGTTTGGCGCGGATTTTGGAAGTCTCAAGTCGTGCACTTTGTTTTAATTGAAATTTAGTTTAGTCCTTGCTTCGCCACAAACCGCCTGGCTTAATTATATTGAACGGTTCTTGCGGCCGTCGCCGTTGAGGACCTAAAAAAGAAAACGAATCGTTAATTAACTGCACCCCCGGGAAATTAAACAAACGTTACCGCTCTTAGGCGTGCGTTACTTTGTAATTGCAGCTGGAGGTTCTTCAAACTGCACTTTAGCTAAAGTTTACTAAAATGTTAAATACAATAATAGCTTTATCTTGCATACATCTACGGTAAGTCCGTTTTTGAAAACTGAAAGCTTCCCAAATTAGGCAACAGAGTTACGCTTGCATTATTAATTTCGAGCGTTTATGGAATACTGATATAACAATAATAATAATAGGATATGAATCACAATTTATATACAATTAATAATTTATTTATGATTTATAATTTTTACCCGTCATGCGAAAACTATGCTATAAACTCTAAATAACAAACATGTGGAACATTTTACACCTGTTCTGTTACCGAGCTATTTGTTGTAAAAATTATCGCGGCTTAGCAATTCAATGCAAATGTGTTTTAATTTTCGAATTAATTAAATCCCTTATAATTAATTAAAATTACATGTAAATGGATTTACGCCTACGGTGTACAGGTGTGAATTTCCTATATTATCTCCAGTGGTGTACCACATATACGAATACACTTACGAAAAGAGGATTACACGATGCCGTTTGCGTGTTCCTTGAACATTTCATAGAGCTACAATTCAAATTTTTTGGCAGTTATCATAAAGGATACGCCCAAGAGGTTACAAAACTCGCGAAATCATAAAAAAGAAGATCCTTCCCCCCAAGCTGTCATATATTCCTTATTGAAAACCTTTGCAAAATATACAAGCCGCACATAAAAACACAACTTTATGCCCTAAATTATCTATTCCAATTGCAGTCGGCGGCGTTCAATTTGTAAGGGCTGAAAGCCCGTAAGAAGCATTCGAAAAGAAGTAAAGTTGAAATAAACTGCTTGATATTCAGTGCGTTTTGGTCGGCAGGATGGCCCGAAGGCACCCCAGGAACGCAAGTGGATGGCGAAGGTATATTGAAATCGATTGACTGGTGAATGCATCGCCGTTTTATATGTTTATATAAATTCTTGAGCACCCCTCTATCGCAGTACACGTATTGCTTCCAGCCTCCGGGACCGCTTTAGAACGCCGCGCCGGCATTTTATATAAGACGGGCCCCCTGAGACTTGAACGTTTATTTAGTGCACCAAGTGTTGACTGTTACAAATTTTGACGTTGCCCTGGAAGTTCGAGAGCGACGTCTTTGCCATTTGTATTACAGCTAAGTAAACTGCCGCTGCAACAGCAGCTTAATTACTGCGCTGCATTGTTTATATCAAATTACCTTGATTTTACGTTTTCTTCTCGTTTCGAACTTAATTAATTTTCCAGATGCTCCCAACTACAAAACTACACCCGTTCCACTTGCCACTGTTTCCAGTTAAATACATTCAATTTAAAACTGCTGCACAACGGAAACAAATTACTTCCTCTGATTCCGTATTAAGTTTAATAATACCTCCTTTGTTCGTTTTGGTTTTGTGTGCCGGGTGTACGAGAGTATTAAATGAACAATGCAGAATGATTATGTTAACAATATGCTAGAAAAACTAAGAGAAAAAAATTCATGTACATATATACATTGTGATGAAATCATCATAATGTTTTTTTTGTTTATACAAGAATATCTACATTTGCGTTGGAGCACGATAATATTCCCTTTCAACTGTTAACGTGATTTATACATAAAGAATTCTTAGTACAAATTGTATAGGTTACGTACGTTAAAATGTTTAAGTTAAGTGACTCTTATTGTTGGTTAACAGTGAGAAATCGACAATTTGTTATTTATGTTATAAAATAATAATTATAAATTAAAACCTATGTACAACTTGCTAATCATAAATCTACAACAAATTCCTATTAATTGATAATTAAGTTTGGCCATATCTAGCATTGATGATATTTCTCTAAAATGTGCAAATCTACCAAAATCTATGCTTTGTTTTGAATACAATACCGTCGCAGGCATTTAAATGCTCCCAACAAAATTACAATTTTAATTTTATTGATTGTGAATGAGGCAAATCCACAATTAGAAATTATTGACATTTTTTTTTTCAATTAAATTTAAAAATTAATTATCAAGCTTTAAGTAATCTAAGTCTTATTGATAATATCTTAATAATCATACTTAGTGCATTTCCGTCATAATATTAAAACCAATAATATCCGCCGCATTGATAATTTCTACTCCCGAGAATGCCTATTATCAACGCAAATATGCATGCAACGAAAAAGGTAAAAATCTTTCTACCTCATATGCATACTCCACGGGGGAAAATAAAGTAAATAAAGAACGACATCGCAGCGACGCAATTTCCATATTTTCTTAATAACTAGCCGGCGAATAGTATTTATGTAAAAGCCGCGTAAAATGTATAATTATCGTAATTACACACAAAGAAATGGCGAATGATTGCTTTAATTAAGGAAACTAGCCATTGGCAGCTACTTTACTGCTTTAATATTTAACATCTGTTGACTTTATTAAGTTATAGAATATTTTTGCATAATAAAGAAACATAATACGGAGTACTCGCATTTCAGGACAATGGTTCAAGCACATTATATAAAATAAATAACGGTCCATGTAAGTGATATAATGCAGATTGAACCGATAATAATTGTTTCAATTGCATATTTACTTCAATTAGCCAGCGAGCACTTTGAGAGTATCCATCACGGTAATCGATACGGCTCTACGTATGAGAATTAAATTCGAACTGACAGACAATACAAACAGTGAGTTATTGAGGAAGGAATTGATAACAATACATCAAATATCATTACACAATGCGATGCAAGGTGTACAGTGTCGGTTTTAATTAATTTTAATAAGTTACAACGGGACTGTGCATTCACAACTCGCGACAATAGTAAAACGGACCATTAATAACCCATCTTATCGTTTTTGGCTTGTAAAAATTTACATAATTTTAAATAATGATCGGTAAGGTTTGGTAAATCATATTTCACTTGCGGTGTCTAGGGATAGGTCACAGAAATATGAAAGAAAGAAGATGAAAAAGAAATATACATATTTTTACAAGAATCTTCAACTAGGGGTAAAAATAGAATACTGCTTACTGCATACATAAGTAATAAAAGTATAAATAAATAAACAAATACACTAGCAGGGAACTATCATCAGCTGTCCAAGTTATTTCCTATGTTTCTTCAGATTGTACCAAGGGAAAATTTTATGAAATCATTATTGATACCTAAGACAGATAATTGTAGAAATATAGCTACCACATACCCGGTACTTAAACGAGCCATCGCACGCAACAGCAGCATTTCACTTGAATAATTTATCGAGCGAGAAATACGGCGGTAATTTTTGTAGAAAACGGAATAGAGACCTCAGGAAGAAAAATAGAGCCAATATAATTCATTGAAGTATCAATAAGCGCTCATGTACTGCATTTGTCCGTATTTTTGTAACCCGAGGTCTCGAAAGACTGCTTTCCACTACCGCCAGCGGCGTTTTGCAAAAACGGTCTCAAGTGATAGATATACGTTTTGTTCGGTTGTTATTGTACGCCTTCAGGCTATGTGCTTTTAAGATGGAATATATATCCTGAGGAGTGTTCGACCGATGTTTCGAAATTCATTCGCAAAATTTTCCGCTAGCTTTACAAAATATAATGTCATGTAACAAAAGGTACGAGTACAGATTTTCTTCGTCTTTATGGCTTATGAAATTAAATGCATGTAAGTGCATGAGAAACTGGAGAAACTGATAACATCATTAATTTAAAAGACATACGAAGAAACAAGTCGTAGCATATCCTTATGCATCGCATTCCTTATTAAAATCCTATGCCATACGACCCGCAGCGCATAGAAAGTAAATGTACGGATTGAATATGAGCGGTGTGCATGAATTTAGTCACATTAACTCTAATTACTTTCATATTTTGCATATGAACGTTGCGTATAAAATATGTTGTAGTTCGCCCCAAGTCTCCGTGCCCATGAGTTATGGTCAATTTGTTTGCCATTCGGTTGTTAATGCCAACGTTTAATTATGTTTTTTCATGCGACTGTAAAAATGTTATTCAAATTACATAGGTAAATAGATGTAGCGAACGGCCAGCGCACTGTAAACAAATGCCTGAGTAAATAATGTATATAACAATTTTCGCACTGCTACAAAAGTTGTTCCCGCTAATACTAATTAGCTAGCTAAAAACTCGTTCGGTAAATTGTAAAATTCAAACTATGGTGGGCACACACAAAGGATGTTGTCGAAATTAGAACAAAATATGGCCTTTAATTATTAGGTTTGGGACAAATATTTATAATTTTATTTTATTTATTAATATCTATATAGAACAAAACGCATGTTCGCGAATTAATCGTTCTATAAGGATTCGAATGTAATTTGCATAACAACCAGCGCCATCGTGAAACAGGTAGTTAATTATTATTGATCACAAATTACAAATCAGGATTACACCTACCTATCGGATATGAATTATTACTAATGGCCTAACAACAGGTTTATAGGAAAGCAATAAAAATGCCACGACAAACACACTTATAGATTGAGAAGTGCGCAGACCAATTACATAAATTCATTGCAAGTAATTGCTAAAAAGCTGGACATTGCAACTATCCGCGAAACAAATAAACGGACTTAAATTACCTTTAAGTCGCTTTTTGTTTCTTTGTAATAATTATTAGTTACTGCTTTGAGCGTACGTTCCGCAGGTGTATAATAATGTGTAATAGCCGAGTGTGAAATTCTTCTGGGAATTCAAATGCGCGAGTATAGGAATGTGATAATAATTCAAGTTTAATATGTATTCGGGTAAACCAAAGTATAAGCAGCTTAATATTTAATGTATTTGCAAAGCCATAATGTTTTTTGTAACGAATGTGGTCAGACGGGAGTTGATTTGAATTTTTCCTAAGAAACAAAAACGTAAAAAGTAACGCGATAGTTTGCAAAGGACGGAGGTGAATACATTGTTTTGCCGTTTCCACGTGACTTCGGAAGAATGAAGCGAAATATAAGAATGTTGTCCCCAAAAAAAGAATGTGGAAGAGATATGTTAGCTTTTATAGAATTCCTTTCAGCGCACATGGATTTGTATCCATCTTAGGTGATTGGCACACTGACAGCTATTTATCTTGCTGGAAAGAATCATTTTTCCGCAATTGGAAAATTGACAAGCATTGTTATCTAAATAAAACTGAGCAACTCAGGGCAAGGTTTTTATTAAACTTATTTCTCGGCCCAACGATTCGTTCATTCGAACAATAGTTACAACTTTTTCCTCTTTATATAAAACACAATGCAATGGCACGATATTCACGGTGCGCCTCCACCAATTGTGTAAATATATGCTCTATATTATACCAATGTGTAATTGAATATAAGTTTATAATACAATATAAGTATTATGGACAAAGAATAAAAAGAATATTATTTTTAACAATCTTCATACACTAATATAATGAAAAATTGATATACTTACAAGGTTTTAGTTTAAAAGAAAGTAATCTCAATAAAGGCATAAATAGTAAACAAACAACACAAAAAACTGCACAGCAATAACACAAAACTTAAAATACATAGAAACCAAACACAAGCGGGAAAGCTTTACCTACGTATCATAGTAAGCCATGATTTGTAGATTCACAGAACCATTTGGGGCAACCACACAAACCACTTTCGGACAGGTAAACAAATAACCAGAAAGTCACAAATTGGAGGGGTCACAAGGAAGTGACGATTGCCACCCTGGGGGTGGAAGGGGTTGCGCAAATTGCTGGGCGAAGGGGCACACAAACAATCGACGTTCAATTGTCAAAACAACCCGTGGTCAGAGATCGCGAGGCCTTGGAACGTGGTAGCGATTCACCCCAGCGTTCGCAAGCTTCAGCTCCACTACAAGCACTGAAGGCAAATTCAGTTCTGTGCCAGAGGAACGAGTTTTGTAGAAGGGAGGGAGTTATCGAGACATTCAGTCTGCGCGCTGGTATACAAAGGGAATTCACCTTTTCTTGGTGTGATAAAAAATAAATAATAATTATATTTTGTTTATATAGTGATTTGTCTGGCCTTGCGGCTACGTTTCATCCTTTGAGCCTCCACACGCCCAGAAAAAATCCTAACAGGTAGCGCAGAATGTTATATTTTCTCTATGAGGGCCCTGGAATTCATTAGCAAAAGGTTTTTCTTGCTATTGTTTTATTTTTTTATTTGAATCAATCATCAAGCTGGAATATATAATTTAAAAAAATTATAGTTGACTTTAAAACAATATTGTAGTCGTCGTTGGTAGCCTAGTTGCTAAGGTGCTGGCTTTTAGTGTTAGGGGCAGTAGGTTCGAACCCCACCCACGGCGATGATTTTTCTGATTAGGAAAAAATGTTTGAGTGCCTCATCGTCCGGGAGCGATGTAAAGCCGGGGCTCCCGTGTGTTGTAGGTATAATCCACGCGCACGTTAAAGAACACAATGACCAGGTGGAAATCCTGGCATTGGCTAAATTCCCAGAAGTTGTGGACCTAATCTCTGGCGTCGGTGATTGGCCTCTGATACGGAAATAGGCCGACGTTAAATAAACGACTTAAAAAAAAATTCATTTAATTAACCTAACTTTCAACTATTCAAAGCCCTTACCGACGGAGCACCGACATTTTGGGTAATTTTTTCGCTACACTGAAAAAAATAGTTGATTGACATAATAAACTATTTGCCGTTGAAAGATTTTTTATCGTTTGAAATTGCGAATATGTTTTAAGAGTTTCATCAATAAAGGTACGTTTTCCTAGCGACGGATTTTTTACGCCGTGGTCGACGTGATACGCTGAGCATTTTACGCCGACCACTTCTTTCTAGAAATTAAAGGGAAGTGTTTTCCTAGAGGACGTATCACGTCAGCGTAGAACGTTTTACGTCGACGTAATAAACCCGACTGCTTTTGGAGGAGTCTATTACGTTGTACGCTGC
>JAWQRP010004957.1:0-11265 GCA_033557875.1 Quadriops clusia | reverse complement strand
CTCCTTCTTCTTGAAGTCGGTTAAAAAGTAGGGCTTGATTATATTTATTATAGTACCTTTGCAAGGTATCTCTTGATGCTCTGATCATTATATCATTGCATCGTAAGTTTATTTATTTTAATTTTACTGGGTTTTACAGTAACCCGTTTAAATATTTGTTCATAACACATTGCTATATCTATTTTAGATTATGAACATTGTTGTGACTTACAGTAAATTGTAAAAGCAGGGCTTGATGACTGTTTATAGTTTAATTTTACTGGGTTACTTTGTACAGATACTTGATACAAAGATGATTAAAAAACGGCAAACAAGTGTGCTGAAACGACACTACTCTACTTTTGTTTAGAATTAAGGAGTAAACATTCAAGGAATTTACATGTTTGTATATATATGTAACTCAGATATTAATTAATTAATTAATAATTTTATTAGTGACAACACGAAGCTTATTAATTCGATATATTTGTCTTTTTCGTTATCAGACTGATCTTTTTTAATATATATCAATTCATCTTTCTACTACTATCATAATGGCTATTAAATCACCTGAGACTTGAGATTAACCTTTTGCTTCTTCCTTTTCTTCTTGGCGTCCTGGTGCTTGCGAGAGCGACCGCCCACCCAAGGCTCGCCGTCCGAGTCCGAGTCGCTGCCGAAGGGGTTGAAGTCGCTGCTGTCGGGCTGGCTGTCGGAGGCGCCGTTCTCGGCGTCGTCGTCGGGGTCGTCGTCGTCGTCGTCGTCGGTGGCGTCGGACGAGTCGAGGGCCGAGCCGTCGTCGGAGCTGGCCGAGGATCGTCGGCGTCGTCTCTTGAGCAGCGACCTCTCGGCGGCCTTCCTCAGGGGTTTCCTCTTGGAGAGGGCGGGTCCGGCGGTCCCTGAGGTGGCGGTCAGGGAGGACGGCGCCTCCTCGGACAGACCCAACAGACGACGGACCCGACCCCGGTCCGGGGCGGGAAAGTGCTTCTCGACGAGAGACTGCAGCACGCCCTTGGCCGTCGAGACAAAGTCCGAGAGCTCGCCGTCGTCGCGCTCGAGCTGCTCGAGGGTGCGCGCCTCGCCGGTCGACTGCAGGCCGATGACGACGCACTTGCCGCACTTGACGGCCTCGCGGGCCACGACGACGGCGTGCTGCACCTTGGATGCGATGCAGAGGTACTTGAAGAAGCGCTGGTGCGAGGACCAGAACTGGCCCCACATGGTCTTCTTCATGCGGTTCTCGGCGTCGAGCAGCTCGGCCGCCTCCTGGAACTTGGTCATGGCCTCGACCCAGAGGCGCACGGAGGCGTCGTAGACGCGCACAAAGTCCTTGGCCAGGGGCACCTCCTCGATGCGGAAGGCCACTCCGTGGAAGGAGAGCTGCCGGGCTATGTACATCCCGCGCAGCTTCATGTCCATGGCGACGATCTCCATGGCGCCGACGCCGCGCTTCTCGATGGCCGAGATGAAGTCGGAGAAGTCGTTGAAGGGCGTGCCGCGGCCCCAGAGGCCGAGCCGCACCATGTAGGCCATGTTGCGCGGCTCCGATGCCCCGGTGGCCGAGGCGTAGACGACCCGCGCCTTGGGCAGCGCCTCCTGCAGCTTCAGGACGGTGAGGCCGGTCTTGGTCGGCTTGCTGCTGCCGACGGGACAGAGGTTCTTGGCGCGGTGGCACTCGTCGAAGACGATGGGCCCGTCGAAGTCCTCGCCGCACCACTGCAGCAGCTGCTTCAGGCGCGACTTGTACTTGCCGCCGGCGGCGCTGCTGGACTCGCCGATGAGCGCCGAGTACGTAGCGAAAACGACGCCGCGCTTGACGCCGCCGTTGGCCGCCGAAGAGATCTTGGCGTACTTGAACTTGTTGAGCGGATGCACCTCGACGCGGCCGGCGCCGATGTCGGCCAGGTCGCGCTCGGCGTCGTACTTGAGGTCGTTGGAGACCGACACCCAGAGCGCGCGCTTCCTCCCGCGCAGGTAGTTCTCGAAGATGACGCCGGCGATGGTGCGGCCCTTGCCGACGCCGGCGCCGTCGCCGACCAGGAAGCCGGCGCGCGACCCGTCCGGCAGCAGGTGCTCGTGCTGCTGGCAGGCGTACGTGATGGACTCGAGCTGCAGCGCCGACAGCGCGCCGCTGCCCACCGTCTCCTCGGGCAGCGCCAGCTGGTACCAGACGTCGGCCGGGGCGACGCTCGACAGCGACGCCGTCTCGACGACCGGGTCGGGGTGCTTGCGGCCCAGCTTCAGCTTGCTGGGCATGTAGTCGGCGTACGTCTCGGCGACGCCCATCTCCTCGTCCTCGGGTTCCTCCTCCTCGTGCTGGGCGTTTGCGGCCTGCACCTGCGACAGCGGCAGGGGCAGCTCGAACGGACCCCAGGCGCCCTTGGGCACGCCGTTCCAGAGGCCGGCGCCCAGCAGCTGCGTCAGGTTCTGCACCAGGAAGGGGTTCACGCCGCCCAGGCCCATCGTGGCCAGCTCCATCTGCTGCAGCAGCTGGGCCGTGTTGAAGCCGCCCGACATCATGCCGAGACCGGCGTACGGTCCGGGCGCCTGCATCATGGCCATCTGGAGCGGGCCGCCGCCGACGCCGACGCCACCGACGCCGACGCCGACGCCGCCCGGGCCGCGCAACACCTCGTAGCCCGGCTGCGAACCGCCCTTGGTCACCAGGCCGTCCGGGATGACGCGCTTCGGTTCGTCGCACGCTCGCGACTTCAGCCCGGCGGCGGTGGCCAGATCCTTGCCCCCGCCCGGCACCTCGATCTTGTCAGGGTCCTCGTCGAACTCGCTGTCCGAGCTGTTGCTCGGCTCGTCGTCGTTGCCGTACCGCTTGGCGGCCTGCGTGTTCACATCATCGATTCGTTCGCGACGGACTCGGACCGGCTCTCGCGACCTTACCGTTCGCTGCATCCTGTGCTGCTGCGTGACTGCGGTCTGCTGCTTCGTTCGATTACGTCGCTCGTCGACATGGACGGACCATTTCGTCGGGACGCACCGTTCGCTCGTGGACTCTACTCCGGCACCTTCCGCTGCACTCTAACCGCTTTGACGAGATCCCGCCATCTTGGACCGGCATGCACCGCGATACGCCTGAACATTGATCCGCCGCACACCAGAAAACTAACAAGTCACTAAACTTTTTACGACCCGTCTGTTTCTCATGCTTTCCGTTCGAGTCGTCCGAGTCGTTGTCGCAACTTATCCGCCTATTTAATATTTCAAATCGTTCGGGACGAGATCGTCGAGGACTCGCACGATAAAACAAACGGCATTCGCGACGATCGCAACGACGACCTTCGATCCCGATCGTCGTTTTCGTCGTTATTCGTTTCTTTTTTTTTTCGCCGGGGTCTGTAAGCGCCGTGCGGTTTCCGCATTCGTTTTTCCCCGACCGTTTTTACGGCCAACTTCACACCGATCGACGCCGACTGCGCGCGAAATATTCGAAAAGAGCTCGTGTCGTTTTACGCCGCACCGCCGCACGCCGGGCGGGGAGAAAGAAATAAACAAACCGGATAAGCGACATGTATCCATTCTTTATTCAACAACAATCACTCGCTCTGACACCCGATATACTTTTAAAACTGAAACAATCAAAAGGAAATGATGACCGTAATTTCAACAAACAATCGTAGCAGTAAGAACAAAGGAACATTTACAATACCTGTAAAAATTTAGCACATTTGTTATTTCTCAACAATTTTTCACTATGAACACAACTGGGTAAATGTATGTGTCACCGAGTGTGTAACAACACGTGTGTTTTTTTTTTGTGGTGTGTAATTTTTTTGTTTTAAATTTTCCACAAACATGTGCAACCAAATATAATAATAATAATAATAATAATAATAATAATTAACAACATGATAATAATAATAATAATATTAGACAATATTATATATACACCGAGGTATATATACGTAATGCATACAATGACGATGAATTAAAACAAGCAGAGCAGCCAGAGCGGCTCGCACTCGGTTCCCAGACAGGTATGCACAACGTCGTGTCCAGAGTCACAACAACACAACAAGGTCTCGTTCATACACTGTAGTGGTAGTAGTAATCCATAATAGTAGTAATCATAATAGTTGCGGTAGTAGTGTAGTAGTAGTAGTAGCAGTAGTTGTAGTAGAAGTATGTAGCAGCAGTCGAGTCGGCTACTGTCCGTTGTAGTAGGTGGCGGTGCCGTTGCAGTCCTCCCATGCTGCAACGCAAGATACCGGTTACGGGGAACGGAACGGAACCGACCGTAATGCACGATACGTACCCAAACCGACAAAGGTCACGATCTTGTCGTGGTTATAGGCCAGCTGCGTGCTGGGCAGGAGGAAGCGGGCCGCGAAGCTGTCGGCAGGGCGCGCCAGCTTGGAGCCGGCCTCGGCCAGCAACTGCTCGTTCAGCTCAAAGCCGAACGTTAGCCCGGCGGCCTCGGGCTCCTTCGCGACGGGCGGCGGGATGATGACGGCCGGTCTCGGCGGCCTCTGGCGCGGCTGCAGCTCCGGGAAGTGGCGGGCGCTGAGCCTCTGCGGCGGCGGCGGCGGCGGCTCGACGGCGCGAGTCCTCTCGGCGTAAGTGGCGCAACTGGCGTTGCAGGCCGGCGCCGACGCGGCCAGCTTGGCCGACACCGGCAGCGAGTGCACCGAGTCCAGGTCGCTCGAGTCGCTCTTGTCGGAGGCGGGCACGGACCGTTGCGCCTGCGACGTCGCCTGCGCGGGCCGCAGCAGGGCGCGCCCGTCCTCGCCGCCCGACGAGCTGCGGCGCTTCCTGTACTTTTTCTTTTTCTTCGTGACCACGTGGAACTCGCCGCCGTCTTCGAGCGGCGCGGTTCCGCGGCCGCGTTCCTCCGCTTCGTCTTCGTCGTCGTCAGCGGCGACCCGCGACGCCCCGCCGGCTCCCACCACCACCAGGTCCTCCAGCTTCGAACGGGAAATCTCCTCGGCCGAACTGGACCGTTTCATGCTGGCGTCCGAGGCGGCGCCCTTGTCGCTGTTCGGAGGCGTCATCGTCTGCTTGACGCGAGCCCGGCCGCGCTTGCCGTCCTGCCGGCCGCCGTGTCTGCCGAGTCCGTGGGGTTGCGCCGCCGGCTGCTGCTGCTCCTGGCAGTGGACCTGCTGGTTCTGAGACGCCGGCTGGTGGTTGTTCTGGGGCTGCTGGCCGTCGGCGTCGCCGCTCGACTCTATGTACTTGACCAGCGAGTCGACGTCGTTGATTATATTCGCCATGTGGCCTTTTACCTTTTGCGAAAGCATATCACAATGTCGACCGGTGAAACAAACACACGCACTCGATACTCACCTGTTCGGAGGTAAAGACGGTGACGTTCCTGTCCACGCGGGGCGTCTTTTTCTTCTTCTGCTGCTGCTGCTGCTGCTGCTGCTGCTGCTTGTTGGTCTCGGCCGTGAGCTGCAGAGCGTTGCCGTTCTCATCGAAGCCCGTCGGTCTGATGGGCGGCAGGATTTTGGTCGTGTGGCCGCTGTTGGGAATCAGTCTGTAGTGGGGCATCCGGACCATTTGTATGGGCGAGTTGGTCGGCTCGGCCGTGGGGTCGTCCACGATGCCGACCGCGTTGCAGGCGGAGGTGAAGCAGCTGACGCTGCTGTAGTTGCCGTCGAGCTGGAGCGTAACGGGTGAGTCGACATGATCCGTGGTCAATCGCTGGTGCTGGGACGCGGATAAGGCGGCGGCGGCGGCGGCGGCGGAGGCGACCGTCTCGGCCGCCGCGTCCGCCTCGTGGCGCTCGACGTTCGCCGAAATCGCGGCCGGTTCCGCGTTCCGCGGGGACTCATAGTCCGGGGCGGTCTCTGCAGAAAAGTTGCGCTGGCGCTGATGACGCGCCTCCTCGAGGAAAAAGTGTCGATCGGTGGCGTTGACGTTGCTCGGCAGCGAGCCGCCCTCACGTTGCCGCGAACTGACGCCGACATTGCTTCCGGGCTTCCTTCGGCGTTTGTTGTGTCCGGCGTGGTGCGCCGAGCCGGAGTGACCCGTCTCGAAGGCGTCCGTCGGGTTGACGAGGTTCGCGAGATTCTGCAGCGAGCCGCCGTGCTTCATGTCG
Source organism: Quadriops clusia (assembly GCA_033557875.1). Classification (NCBI taxonomy): domain Eukaryota; kingdom Metazoa; phylum Arthropoda; class Insecta; order Coleoptera; family Hydrophilidae; genus Quadriops; species Quadriops clusia. Next base: position 5,234 of record JAWQRP010004957.1, on the reverse strand, counting down.
CCCGCGACCGAGGCGCTGTCCCTGCGGTTGCGGTGGTGCCGTCGGCCGACGGGCTGCGTGTTGTAATACCTAGCCATCTGCGGCCCGCTGGCGCTCGCCGCGCGAGCGTTCCTCTCGTCCTCCTCGGCCTTTAGCAGCAGCGATTTGAACATCTGGCTCTTGCCCTCGCGATCCTTCGGGCACTTGTAGCCGTACGCCTCGTCGAGCAGCGCCTTCAAGCCCTGCTCGTCGAGCGATGACAGCGACGGTTCGACCGTCGCTTTCGTGTCCTCGTCGCCGTTACTCGCCGGCCTGGTCGGTTCGTCGTCCCTGTCCCTTTTATCCGGGGCCTTTGGTTCGTTATCGTGTTCCGGGGAGGGTGCCATTATATCCGCGGATACCACTCCGACGACCGATCGACAACACCACGTTTTTTGACACGCACGCACTTGTCGACACGCACACGACGTGACACGGCCGCTCACATCACGATCCGGTTTCCCGACGCATCGCCACCGTTTACCGATTATTTTCTTTTCGTTTTCGACAACATTGTCACAAGTTCAGTCGTTCAATCGAGACATGCGCGCGACTACCGCCATCTAACTCGGTCCTACGGTCCTACGGACGCTACGGACCGAAAACTGCAAAGTGAAAATCCTAAAAAGCGATGTTCATCTGGTCCCTGTATTATCGGTCGACGGGGCGACGGGGCGACGGGGCGACGGGACGACGGGGCGTTCCGACCGGTCTCGGAACCGAATCGAAATAAAATACTTAATAATTATATATTATTGGTGTTGGTATCATATTATAACAGAATCAGGTAAGAAAGATAAAAGCAAACAAGAGTTTATTCTATTGTTATTATTATCGTCAGCGGTCGACGAAAAGCGATGTTGAAGAATAATAACAACGATTTTACAATATGTACAAAAGTCTGCACACAGCTTTCAGATACATAGCAATAATAATATAAATAACAATAACCATAGTATTTGACTTGAAGGAATAAAAATGATAGGAGACTAGCCAACAGTTGTTTTCTTATTAGAAAAAATAATCATCATAAGGCTAATGATATGCTATACATCATACATGTTATGTTATGTTATGTTACAGTATAAACAATACAGCCTTAATTCTTCTTCGCACGGCTTCTTCGTTTGTTAGTGGTTCTCATGTCTGGTTAGCAAAAACGCTAGAGTATTTAGAGGCGGAAGAATCATCTGTCGGAACAAAAGCAAAATAGAGAGGGTGTCCCCCAGGGGAACGGCATAAAACTATAAGTTGGACAAACCCGTAATTGATTTCATATATTCAATCTGTTGCTTCCTGTGGGCTTCGATCAGGGCGTTTATCTCGGCCTGTTGCCTGTCGAGCATCTCTTCGAACGTTTCGTTCTGCAAAACGAGAGCAGAGAGAGAGCGTCAGCGTCAACGTCAACGTCGTTCCGCATCGACGACCAGCCAGGCACACGATTACGATTGTTAGGACAAAGAGTGCCAACTCCCAACGGAGATCTAATCTACGAGGGGTTAGTAGTGCAAGCGAATGCTTCCGACGGCTCCCCATTCACCACGATGCAGAGGCAGGGCAGGGCATGGCAGGCGTTGTACTCTTACCGTATAACAACGGCAACGGCTGTTTGTGTCCAGCAATTGCTGCAGCGCGACGGGTAGCACCTGTATGCGGCTGTTTTGACAGATCGGGTCGCCGCAGCAACACTTGACAATGGCCAAGAGATTGTCGCTGTCGCGGCGCGGCTCCGCTTTGTAATTGCGCAACGTGAAGTCGGTCAGGTCCGGCGGCAGTTTCATGCCGCCGTGAATCGTGTGGTAGTTGTTGTCGACGTCTAGTAGGTCGTCGTCGCGTGCGTCGCGGTCTAGGTCGGTGTAAGAGTCGGGTCGCGAGTTCAGGTCGAACATGGACAGCGACTGCTTCAGTTTGAGCCGGAGCATGTCGGTGGGCGTGACGTCGCGAGGTCTCTTCGGGACGGGCTTGTTGAACAGGTCGGGTTCGGAGGAGGTGCGCGCATACGATCCGCGGCGGGGCAACGCGTCCAGGTCGGGGCAGCTGCGACGGAGGTCGTCGGACTCGGCCACGACGAGCGCCTGGATGTCCGGGCAGCTCGACGTCAGCCTGTCCGCGGCCTCCTCGGGCGGGTGGATGACGATGGTGGGCGTTCGGCGGAAGGCCTTGGACATTCTCCGGCTCTGTTTTCGTGTCGCGGTCGCCGTCGCCGTCGCGTTCGCGGTCGTTCCGTCGCCAGTCTTTGAGAACAAGTTACCGATTTCCTTGGCTAGGTCATTGTACGACAGGGATTTCTTAAGTGCGTTATTAGTTTTACGCGCGACGTCTACGGAGGAGGCGGGCTTGTCAACGGCATGCGGCTACGGAAGGAAAGACACACAACGCGTGGTAGTACAACAACAACAACAACAACAACAACAACAACTGTTAGTGACGATTGGTTGGGGAGTGGGGGGCGGTGACTTGGGCGAGTTCGATCACACTTACGTTGCAAACTGCGGTCGGCGGGATGATCTCGGCGACGATGCACTTGGCTGCGGACAGAGACGAGATAGGGTCGATTCCCGAATCGGATCGAAATGAAACACGCGACGCACTCACCTTGCTCCATGTCGGTACGCAGGTGCTGGATCGTGTTGTCGTATACGTGGGCGGCGGCCTTGATCTTGTCGGCGATTTCGCGGTCCTCGGCGGCCAGCTTGGCGGGATCGGGTTCGGTGACGACGCTGACCTTGAAGCGGGAGACCCTGCGCGCCTTCGGGACCTCGGACAGCGGCTGCTCGACGACGCTCTCCCTGCGCGAGTTGATCTTGACGAGCTCGTCGTTGAGCGCGGCGAAGCTCCTGGAGCCCTGCTCGGGGTCCTTGACGGGTGACAGGACCTCGGTGGTGGCGGCGCCGCTGCTGGGCGTCGACGACGAGTCCAGATGCAGCTTCTTGTGCAGGCCGTCGAGTCCGGTGAGCGTCGACTGCGGACTGAGCGGGCCCTGAAACGAGGAGGGGGGCGGTTAACGAAACCGCAGGTCCCGATCCGAACACGACCGTTCCCCGACGATTCGTACGAGCGAAAAAGCACAGTGAAATGAAACAAAGACGAGACAGAGAGAGAGAGAGAGAGAGAGAGAGAAAGAGAGAGAGAAAAAAAGAGAGACAGAAACTCACAAGCGTCTGACTGTTTTGCATGGAAATGGACGAGAGTTTCTGGTGAAGCACATGCATCAGGGGGTCCGGCAGGGGCGGCGGCGGCGACTCGGAAGACGGCGGCTCCGGAGCCGGCTGCTCGGAAGCCGGCTGCTCGGCGACGGCCTCGGGCGCGTCGGCCGCCGTCGACAGGTGCGGCTCCGTGGAGCTGTGCGACAGCTGGCGGGTGGGCGTCGAGGCGGCGTCGTTCTGCGCCGGCTGCTGCTTGGCCAGCACGTGCACGTGCGTGATGTTCTGCAGTCCGATCTTGAGTTGTTCGAGCGTGTTGATGGCTTCCGGTCCGCAGACGGGTCTTTCGGGTTGTTCCGTCGTCGGGAGAGACTCGACCGGTTCGACAGATTCGGATGGTTCGACGGACTCGGACGGTTCGACGGACTCGGACGGTTCGACGGACTCGGACTCGACCGCGGACGCAACCGGTTCGACCGACTCGGAACGATCGCGCTCGTCCTCGACCGCCGGAACGCCAAAGTCCTTGTCCTTCGGCAGATCCAGCTTGTCGAGGACGGGACTGACGAGGAAGCGCGAGATCTTGCGCTGCGGCGGTCGGAGCCGGCGCTCGGACGGATCCGGTTCGGTCGGTTCCGCCGGCGGACGCGAGTTCTGGCGGAGCAGGCAGATCTTGAGCTCGACCTTCTGGCCGACGAGCTTGAGTTGCGCGTCGGAGGAGCTGCCGGAGCTGACGTCCGACAGCGAAGCCACCGTGTCCGTGTAGGCCGAGCTGGTGACGGAGACGGCGTCGTCGTCGTCTTTCCTGTCGGCGGTGCAGTCGCTGGCCGTGCTGGTCTTGCGGGACGCGGATCCGCTGCTGTTGAGGCTGTCCTGCCGTTCGAGGATGGTCCGGTTCGCGGGCGGATTGCCGTTGCCGTCGGCGCCCGCGCCGTCCGTCTCGCTAGAGCTCGCGTCCGGCGTCGTCTCGTGCGAGATGACGGTCACGTTCTTGACCGGCAGCGGCGCCATCAGGGCCTGCAGCTGCGAGCTGCTCGTGTCGTCGCGCTGCGGCATCAACAACAACAAAACTACTACCGGCCCCAGGAACTGAAGACCGACTGCGAAATACCCCCACCCCACAACACAATTCTCGAGACTTACTGATTTGTGCCGCCGATGCGTTTTCCTGCTCGTGTGCCTAGTTAGCGACGCGTGTCGCACCTATTGCGTTCGGCGCAGCGTGCAAAACACACATTACGATCGTTTACGTTCATGTAACGGGCCATGATCGAGTACAGAGACAAACGATGCGAGATATCGATACAATTACCTTGCTGTGCAGGTTCGGCGGGCCCGCCTCCGGCTGGCACTGGCACACCGGCATCTTGTCCGGGTTCTCCTTCAGCTGCTTCACGACGTTCTTGACCTGCTCCATGAGCGACTCGCACTGTGGGCCCGACGAAATAACCTGTTCGTTCATCTGAAAATGAAACATTCAATAGATATGAAACTAACAAGGAACGAACCAAGTGATAAAAGAGAGATGAAAATGTCAATTACATTCGCTATTGGTTACAATCACACTTTAATTATATGAAATAGTCTAAAAATTCTGGAAAACATACATGTTGCACTTCTGAAACACAAAATTTACCCGTTTTGCGTTTAATAAAAAAAAATACATATTAAAGGGGTTATCTTATTCCTGTTAAAGTAAATGCTAATGAAAAATCGTTGTTTTGACAAAAACAAACATTCATTAAACACATACAGTAGATGGGTGATGATGTTAAATTAGCATTACTTTCTATTTTAGCATTCTAGCAAACTGATCGAGAAAAAAATATATCTTTACTAATGATTTTTATTTTCGAATAGTTATCTTGGTCAGACAGTGACGTGCTGAACTGATGACTTCATGGATTTATGTCTTGTTTGACATCATATGACTTAACGATGTTTTCGGGTGCATTTCATCGGAGTCAATTTTTTGGGAATTGATTTTTTCGAAGCTAGTTTTTTTTTTTTTTTGGGAATGATTTTTTTTCCTAGGATAAGATGATGTAACTTCGTGAAAATAAATATTTTTTT
>JAWQRP010004956.1:0-11265 GCA_033557875.1 Quadriops clusia | reverse complement strand
CGACAGTTAGTACCAGGACATTGGCTCGTCAAATAGGTAATTTGCTAATTATTTGAATTGGAAAATTTACAGTTGCGGTTAATACGTAGTATTTTTCTTTCAATGTTTATTTTCTACCCTTATTTTTAGGAATTTCAAAAAAAGTTATTTAGATATTTTGTTTGGGAGGTCGAAATGTACAAGTGGTCTGATTTTTGAAAAGAGGAACAGAATCACCCTGTATATGTATGCAACCATTTATAGATATTTAACTATTATATTTAATTCTATAGATATACAACAACATACACATAAATACCTGACAGAATGTGTAAGTGTGCATGCATAAGTACGCAATTGAAAAAACTGTCGGATCTTATCCAGGCCCTAAACACGATTAAAAGAGCAACCAAAAGGGAAACGCGGTTAACGCATAGCAACAGCGAACTCGTTTGAATAAAAGAGGGCAATTTCTGCAAACTGCTAAACTCGAGTGTCGTGTTTGCAAGTGCGGAAAATTGACTTCCCATAACTCGGGATGGCTACAGCGGGAAAGTCGGGAATATCGTTTTCCAGCGAGCGACTCGGCAGGGCACACTAGTTCCCGGCTGGGACACTATTTCCCGGCCGGGATACTATTTCCCAAGCCGCTAGATGCGGCTATGTCTGACGATTTCACGCAATATATTTGCAAGCCCGAGACCAATTTCCGGGTGCCGAGAAGAACTCCGGAATTGCGAACTTCCAGCTGAGGTTTATAAGATCTTCTAGACGGAGACAGTCCGGCTTGATGTGTTTCTATGTGAGAGTGGAGAATTATCATGCTAGAAAAGAGTAAGATTATTCTCGTGTTTGAAGATAAAATTAAAATAATAAACACATAAAATAACAGGTTACTTCATATTAAAAAAAATCAACTATTGTCGTTGGTTCAAAGAAGTATCCCAAGTATATATTTTCATTGGAGATTCTACTTCTTCAGTTACATCAAGAGAAAAACAAAGAAACATACTAACTAAATGTTTCATTTAAATTTACTAGGGTTATTAGGGCACTAAATTTTGACATCCGTTAAAAACTTACAATTATTTTCGGCGATGACATCAGAAGTGGGATCGAATTCTGCCTAGTACAACTACCATATATAACTATCATGTAGACAGCAATTTGTGCGAACTCCAAAAAGTCACATCCCACAAATTCAACAATTCTTATTTAAAGAAAAATAACTTATTTTTAACATTCCTAATGCGAAAATAAATGTCCCACACTCGTCTCTCCCAAAGCGGGCAAAAAAGGACGATTGAGTGTTGTGTTGATTAATAAATCCGACGTCCTCGAGAGACAAAAACAAATGTAGGGGCATTTTTGCGAGAAACACATCGCTCTGGGTTACAAGTCGCGCTTCTAACCGCTTCGTTACCCTTGTCTAGATTGGAAGCCCCACTATCAATCATAGCGCCTTCAATCTCGCCGGGAATACACCCCTTTGTCAGTTCTTTTATTATTCTATTTGATAAGCCAGCCTCCGAAGTTATGACTTCGTTCCAAAGACGGATTGACAAACTTTTTGTTTGCTTTGCGAAATTCGGCCGGGAAATTTCAATGGCGGAAACTTTATTAAAACCAACCCCCGGGCCCGATTGCAAATAAATGGTTCGAGTGGGCTTTGGTATGTCAACCCATTAAACGAACCGAATCTTCAATAATAGAATTGCGGCTGGGACACGGAGGTCTTCATTAAAAACGTTTTCAACTTATTAAGTACCTATTTTTTTAACTTTATTATGTAATTGTTTGCTAATGTACTCTGTAAGAACAGAACTGGCAATAAAATGACCAGTTTTATAGGGACATCTAATACTACATCGAACATGTGCTTCAACAAATTTTAAGTGTTAATTTTTATTTTAGTACCTATACTTAAACTATTTTTTACCTAAAACTAATCTGTAATACCAAACATTTCTCCCTAAGCACCTATGAGTTATTATTTCCCGCTACATAGTGGCGCCATTTGCCATAAAAGTACATAAGCGGCAAAAGTAGTAATCTACTTTATTCCCATGAGAGTTGTGACACTTGACTCCCGCTCGACTGTGCTGCCAATTTCTTTAGAAAACTGCATAACGTGGTCAAATTGAGAACTAACGTCGGTCGCATAGATACAATATTATATATAGTAGTAGCTATAGTTACCAGAATAAAAATACATAACCTTAACTGTCAAACATGACCTTACAAAATAAAAAATAAAAACTTATTATTTATGTATTCTATTAATAACCCCAAGAATATATACTTACTATATATAATTGATGATTTATAGAATCTTAGAGCAAGTAAACATAAAAAACTAAAAGCTAAAAAACCTAAGGATATAAGTACATTAAGTTTTGAAAATATGTCTAGAAACTTAGAACTATAAAGACACAAAGGGTTTGAAAATAAGCCAATTAATTTAAGGCTATTTTTACAGTAAGGGTTTGAAAATTAGTTCAAAAATCTAGAGCTATAAAGACAGTAAGATGTTATAAGATACTAAAGTTTTTAAAATAACATAAGAAAACCTAGCGCATAACGGTTTGAAATTGAGCAAGAAAGCAAAAAGTATAAAAACACTAACAGTGTTATTCATAAACAAAGACTAACGTAGCTCTAGTTAGATCGTCATAAGTAGTTGTCAGAAGAATTATAACCTTAAAATTTAGTATTTACGCGGATGACCGAGATTTCGTACAACGTTGTTTGAGCCAGATTTCTTTTGAATAAAACTGTATTATTCATACAATATGGACTATAAAGAGGATAAGGTTTAATAAGATACTAAATTTTGAAGATAACCTAAGAAAATATAGGACTATAAAATACTAATGGTTCCAAAATCAGCAAAAAAGCTAAAACTATAAAGACATTAAGGATTTGAAAACTACAATTCATCCAGGACTATAAAGATAGTGACAATTTGAAAATGAGCCCAGAAGTCTAGAGCTATAGAGACAGTAATAAGGTTTTGATGAGATACTAAAGCATTGAAATATCCTAAGAAATGTTAGGATTAAAAAAAACACTATTATGAATAATACAGTTTCAGTTTTACTCAAAAACAGTGCTTAAATCTGGTTCAAACCGCGTTGTACGAAATCTCGGTCATCCGCGTAAATACTAAATTTTGAGGTTATAATTCATTTGACAACTATTTATGACGGTTAAACTAGACCTAAGTTAGTCTTCGTTTATGAATAAGACTGATAATATATTGAGTCGTGTGTTAAGTATTAAAATTATAATTAATTCCTTATTTTGGTACATAGTTTATATATAAATGGTTTTGAAGCTAAGTACTATTCACATATGCTGCAAATACTACTGCTATATTTTTTTAAATATAATCCCCCGACACTTAAACAGGATAACAAAATACTTTGACCCTAGTTAGAGCGAGGAAGAATCGCATTGGCAGCCACAGCAGAGTATCGCAACCAATATCGGATTTCAATTAAAGTCTCCTGGTAATATTTACTGGGAATCTTACACTTGGCGTGTTGTGTGTGTGTCCCGACCGGCCATATCGACGCTCCCGACGGAGGTGTAGTTGCCATAGAGACGACGCGCAGGCGCCGCGACGTCACGCGCCTCTCTTTACCGTCGATTTTTGATATACGCCATCTTATTCAAGCCTTCCGTGCCGGAGCGCTCTTGTAATGGGGATAAGACCTCTCTTACACGGAATGCTGCGATAAAACCAGAGCCAAGGGCTGGCGAAGCCCCGGCCGCAATGTTGCCAACCCTCCGCTCGTCAGAAATATCCCCAAAACTGTGCATTTGTTGTTTTTCCAAGGGTTGCTCGCGTTTCCAACTGGGTTCGTTCATGCCGCAATATGAGAAACCTCACGAAATATTATGCATTTCATTTGGTATATTTTTCCATGTCTACTTAGGTACACGTAACTTCAGTAGGTACACATACATATACTTTTCCACACATATTCATACATTTTCACATATTCATATTATTTCACATACTCATACATTTCTACATAGACGTGCTTTTCCACATACACATACATTTCTACATACAAATACATTTCTACATACACATACATTTCTACATACACATACATTTCTACATACACATACATTTCTACATACACATACATTTCTACATACACATACATTTCTACATACACATACATTTCTACATACACATACATTCATACACATTAGGTATCTACTCATTATGCTTATTCCAGTAATATATTACACGTATTCTCGTACATTTGTGATTCTTTATTTTTCTTAAAGTTTTCATTGGGCGACTCAGTTTGCGCTTTAAAACTGATAAGATTGTTTTTGCCTCCTTACACTACGTATTTAAGATCACATATCTAGATAATATTGTACATGCGAGTTTAAGTATGTGGAATATTAGGTGCACCTTAGTTAGCTCTAGGTGTGGGGCTGATGGTGTTGATGTTGTAGTCTAAGGGTAGATCATCTCCTGTTCGCAGAGTCGTCATGAGCAGAGTGTGTTTACAAACAGGAGTCAGTCAGCTGTGAGCGCCGCGTTCTGAATTAATGCTGCATACATTTAAATATATTTGCTGGCAACGTTGGAAGCCTACAACCCGCCGACCGCGATACACGAGGAGTTCGTTGGCGAGGAAGGCGAGTGGAAACCAGCCTGCTACACATCCAGGTAAGTCCTTTATGTGCCCTGAATCCTGTCTTATGACTTCGATCTTTAAGTAGCATCTTGAGAAAATTCTAAACACACGAAACTCATTTACAAAAATTACTTATTGAAAAAAATACAGAACGGAGGAAAAACTTGAACGTTAAAACTACATATATGAATTAATATACCTACCTATAATACACCAATAAAAAGAGACAAACGGAAAAAGTGATACAAACGTGAATGTATACATTGTTAATATTAGAACGTAATTAACAAAACAGAAATCATTGTATGTTTTTTCAACAAATATATAACTACTCGTATTATAAATAAAATTGCGTAGCAGGTTTTTTTTGTATAAATCCTCGCCAGTCTACAGAGGATCGGCGCAGAAGGGCCGTTTCAACTGCATAAAATCCAGAGCACGACCGAGCCAAGCCGCTGATTTGCATAGCTCAGCTGAGGAAACAATCGATGAGGGAACAGCTACACAGCACTTTGTTTCAAGACTTTCCTCGCTGAATACATCACATTACGTATTAACCAACTTTTTTGTACTGATCTCAACAATAACTCGCACGTTTTATTTTATCGTCTCCGCTACAACAAGGAAATAAATCTCTGAACCTTGCAGTGCATAGATGCGAATTTCAGCAGAGAGCAGGGGCGAAAGTCCAGCACTTGTCTCCACCAGCGCGAACTAACCACGTTCGGACCCTTTCTTTATGCAAATTTATTGCCCCAAATTGAATTATAAATTTGAATAACAATAACGCGTGACGCTATTCTGGATTAAGGGTTTTACGGTTTGCTTAGCTTGAGTGCCTTGGCAGGACGTGTATGAAGATATGCGTGTACGTGTACATATATCAAATTGTTCGTATAAATACAAAAGAAAGAACAATGTTTACATGGAAAATACATATGCGTATTATTTTTTGTTCCCAAGATTATTTAATCTTTGAAGTGGGCGCACATAAATTAAAATAAAAATTTGAAATATATATTTAAAAAAAACTTAAAAAGGGAACGTTAACAACCTAATGTTCTTCCTCCCTCTGCCGAGTTTAAGTCTAAGCCCGCGAGCAAAAGTACGAATTATAAGAGATTTATTAATACAGCGAAGGATTTATAAATTTCAATTTATGGGAAGAAGTTTCTTGGCCTGCTTTAATTCTTTCATCCCGACCATATTTTATCGCGGCGTGCGGGGGAATTTTCACCGGATATTTCGCACTCACGATAATTTTCCTCAGGCCATTCATAATGATTTTCGCATATACTCACGAGGTAAAGCATTCTTAACCTCATATCTTAAAATTACATGATTATTTAATAGATTTGAATTTTTTAAATGATTTTTTGTAATTAAATATTTTATAAATGATTTTTTTTAAAAATGCTTTTTTATAAATGCCGTTTTATATATGCTTTTTTATAAATGCCGTTTTATATATGCTTTTTTATAAATGCCGTTTTATATATGCTTTTTTATAAATGCCGTTTTATATATGCTTTTTTTATAAATGCCGTTTTATATATGCTTTTTTATAAATGCCGTTTTATATATGCTTTTTTATAAATGCCGTTTTATATATGCTTTTTTATAAATGCTTTTTTATAAATGCTTTTTTATAAATGCTTTTATTATAAATACTTTTTTATAAATGCTTTTTTATAAATGCTTTTTTATAAATACTTTTTTATAAATGCTTTTTTATAAATGCTTTTTTATAAATACTTTTTTATAAATACATGTTTAAAAAAAACTTTGTATTAATGTTTTCATAAATAAATGTTTTAACATGATTCTTGAATAAATCAAATAGTTCTTCTTTATTCACACTTCACTAAACTTTAATGATACTGCGCAGCAGGAACTTTCACTCAATCACACAGCAGCAACTAAACGAGGCAATAAACTTCATGTTAACTATTTTAACTATAACTTGCAACAATTTTTTTAATTTTTCGTCCAGATAAGCGTCCGTTTAACATAGCGTGCCCGCCGCCCGATAAAATAAATTGTTGGATGTTGGCCGTACTGCTTAAGTGACGACAGCCTATTATTTTCGCGAAATCGCCAACTTTAAACTCATAACTATTTAATTACTCGACTATTAAGCGATAAAATTACACGAAACTAGCCCTAATGGGCCCTTTACATGCATCTACCACTAAACCCCTTGCAATACGATAGTTGGGAAGGTACAGACATACAAGAAAAAAACCAAAACTACTCACATAAATACAGATCTTTACAAACAACAATTCGTATGTAAAATCGAAATATCTAATAATATGCTACTATAATACCTTATGCATGTTTCTGTATTTATACCAATACATAGCGGATCATGAGCCGAGTGCACAGTATGTTGGTACACGTAATGTGCATACACCAAACAATATCCAGCGAATCCAGGCGAATGTATTTCCAGCGCGATTGTTTACATTAACATTATTTTGCATAATGCACCAGCGAATTGTTTTTAAATGTCCATTTAACTTGTCAAAACGTTCAATTAAAATACCAGCCCAGATAGTCGCGGCATCGGGCCGTCGCGCCCGGATTTCGGGCCTGGCAGCGCCACCTAGCGGACTCCGGGCGAAGCGGCGTCAACCATTTTGTTTCCGGAGCTCGCCGAAAGTCGCTGGTGTTGCCGGCGCGGCGCATGGCCATTGGCGCAGACGCGAAGCCCCGCCTTCGTTTTTGCCTCTACCGCCGCGGCCATCCCCACTCTCGCGAACTTCCCCTTAAGGCGTCCGGAGTGGGGGTCCCGGAGAAGGGGGCAATAAACACGTCGTTACGGTAAAGCTCTGTTGAGCTCTTTTATATCGCATAAAATTGTTAACAGTGCCTCAATATTGATTTATGAATTTGTATTTGTAATTTTAATTTTGTTTGCACTCTTATCTTAGGTGCGTATGGATATCTGCATTTCTTATTCTTCATGCATTGATTAATTGATGATTATGCACATAATATATGCATTACATTTTGCTATAATGTAATTGCGTTTATTTTTATTATTATTCTATCATTATTAAAATCAATTTTAAACACTAAAAATATCTTTAAAACCGCAATTTCTAGTGATAATTTTATCTTGTGGTTTAAGTTCCTAATTAATTTCTTATAATAACTTTATCTTAAATACGGAAAATATTTCCGTTTATTGACATCCGCAGGAACATTGGTCGTGGACCACAAAAACTATTAATAACAAAGTATGACATTTTTTTAATATTCCGCATTATTTCTTTTAATTTACTTCAAATGCAATTACTTCAGATTTATTGTTAATTTATTGCGACCCAATTGCAGGTGTTAAATAAGTAAGTGTAAAATTAATAAATATTCTCTTTATAATATGAATGAATTAATTAACACCGCATTATTATGCAATCCATTTATATCAACAATTTGTCGCCGACCAAAGGTTTTCTTTGCAATTCGAATAACATATTTATTTATTATACAATAAAGTGTATTACTACCCACTCTACAAATAAAAAATTGATTTCAAAAAGTAACTGTATAGTAAACGATATTATAAACCTACCTCAAATAAGCAAGAACGGACAAGTGCTCGACAAATTAATCCATCATAAATAATATTAAATAAATCAGCGATTTAAATGCAATCAATAATTACTCACTTTTGCATAAAAATTAACCCATTATCACCGCATTAGAATGCAATTAAATTAACAACTTCAGCCTCTGAACTACGCGTACACATTAAACGAGAAATGGGTTGAAAAATCAGCATTCCTTTCAACCTAATATAAATAAAGATTTACCTTAATTATACGGTGTTCACATTACTCTGCTCATACCATAATGTAATAACAAATTAATGCACACTTGTTTGCATAAATGTTTAGATTATTTAATCGTAAAAGATGTTGATTAATTTTAAAACAAAAATAATTCTTCTTGACGCCGTTTGTTATAGTGCAGTCAATTGACAATGTGGATTAAGGAGATTGGTCAAGGTACGTTTCCATACAATGACACGTTTGACCTATTAACCCTTCGACGGTCGCGCATATTACCATATATGCTAAGCAATGTCGATGCGAAGCTGATGCAAAGTCACGTTGATGCAAAATCCTGCGCTATGCAAGTAAGACAATACTCATTGAAAGCAGCAGTGGTTCAAAGAAGGGCCAAATGTAAAGTAACCGCGATATATCGTATCCAGTATACTGGAGAACCCTGTCAAGTCACCACCAGAGCCGCCGCAACTCCTCGGGAACTTTACCTTAGCCCCCCTTTTCCCTTGTTCTCCAGAACTTTATTGAAAGCCAGGCTCCAATATTCTTAAGGTGAATAAATATGGAGTGCAGCTGTAAACAGAGCCTAATAGCATATTCAATGAGGACACGGAGTAGGTCCGGCCGGAGTCTGCAGAAGCCAACTCCGGGCCTCAACAAAATATATACCGGAGCGCCCATCAGCTTGCACTTTAAGCAATAAGTTTTCCGCAAATATTTGTCTTGGGGGGCGGAATTTTTAAACGGCCCCTCTTACATCGGCAATCTTTTAGTTCGGGCTGCTTTCGGGATTAGTTTCGTTATTTATGGGAAGGGGCCTTTGGCAACCAGCAGCTTTTACTTCTCTCTACATACCTAAAAATAACCTATTTCCATTGGATTTAAAATAACGTTGGATAAGTAAAATTTTAAATATTTTATTTTTTATAAGAACTTACTAGTTAACCAATTTTACTTCTCTTAAATTTTACTATTTAAATTTTACTGCTATCTATATATAGATGGAACAATTATCCTTGTTTTGATTTGTTCAAGCGAATTTGACGATACTCTATTGTTATGTTAGCATGTTTTGTTACAAATTCAATTAGACATAATTACGGAATCACACAGAAAGAATCATGCACTCTAAAAAATACTAATTCATTTCTATTTACATATTATATTGAGGTATCCGTCAATGGAGTTTTCACAGCGTCAGCGGTGCCATACAATAAAGCGAATAAAACAAACTAAACAATAACAATCAATTTAAAATAAAACAAAACACCAACAACTAATTCTTTATAAAATTATTGAAGTGTGATTCGTCATTAGCGTTAGTCAAACACAAATTCAATCGAAACAGGAAGCGTACAACGGGCTGCGTAGAAGGAAGGTAGCGAAAACAGTAAATTAAACAGGAACAATTATCGAAATAACTGATTAAGTTCAGTGTTTCGACACGGCCGGGGCAAATTTTTTGAATGAGTTCGCCAGATGGATTTAGATAAATTAATTATCGTTCGCCTCTGAGCTTATTTGTAACATTAGCAGGGACTTTATACCGTGTGACATTCGGCGTTGGCTCGGGCCCCGAGCTGACCGTTTGTAAGTTATGCAAAGTTATGATAATGGTATGTATCAGAGATGAATCTCCTCGTATTTTTTACTCGCGTTTCCTTCCGGTCTTTAATTACACTTGCGTCAAATTATCTCATTATCCTTCCACGTTAATGAGTGCTACACTCGGAACATATGACGGACCTTAATTCCCGCCGAAGTTCAGCTCTAAGTACAACTCTTCTCCTGTCCTGTAATCTGATTCATCATTTCGAAGACTCGCAGTGTTCTCTTCCATTATGTTAGCAAAACGAGAGGAGGCGTTCCTAGCGATGAGGACAACAAAACATAACTCATTGTTTTTTCCTTTACTACATTTTTTATTGTACAATTTCACTTGTTTTCTACTTTGACGCAGTTCTTCCTGGCATAATTTTAAAATATATTACCTAGTAAGGTTTTTAATTTTAACTTTATAGGTGTGTGCACCTGTACGTACATGATTCACGATTTTTAGCAGCTCCACCTCGCATGTGTAACAATCGGGTCTTAAACCAGCCTTATCAGATTTTTACTTCTTTGTTTTAAGGCTCGTTTAATTTTTATCAAGTTCAAAATTTACGGCGCCCACAATGCGGGAAATGGAAGAAAAGGCCGTAGGAACGATTCGTGCGTGATTTATACGTAATATTTTTGTAGGTCGGAGTTGCGAAACTATCATGGCCTGGAAGACAAAAGCTGCGTGGGTTTAGCATAATCTAAAAATACATTCTTCTTCCGCACTTGAAGGGAAGATGAACAATGTGTCCGAAGAGTGAATCGAAAACATAAAACACTGGGGGAATATGTAACCAAACAAAAATAAAACTCCCCGGGGATTTCTTTAGGCAAATTTATGACAAGAAGCGCCATCAATCTTGTTCGCGCTTTTTTAGCGCCGTCGCTGCAGTTAGCGTATTCTCTGGTTCCTCACTTACGTTTTGTACACAGCGCACAGCAGCATCAAGAAAACCTACTGGCGATTTTTCTATTTTACATTTTATAGCTATGGTATATGTATGCTTTTCTATACTTTTAATTTTCTTTTTACATTGCCAACAGAGGATCATTATAAAGTAACTAGTTAATGCCCGTGAAAAAATTACCATATACACATACATTTTATCCTACATATATATATTTAATCTTATGATTTCGACATATACATATTATCATGTTCAGTAAAAATTTATGCAGCAGTAATGTATATAGCAGCGAACAGAAGAACATAGTAGTAGTAG
>JAWQRP010004955.1:0-11265 GCA_033557875.1 Quadriops clusia | reverse complement strand
CTTCTGCTGCTATGAAGGCAGACATCTGCTGGTTTATTTTTTTCTTATTAAATCTCAACCCCAATATTTAATCTGATAAGGGTCGTAGTTCTGTTAAATAAGCTGGCCTCTTTAATACCTTCACAATATATACAAACTGTATTTCGTCAAAGTTCTTGTTCAATGATGCTTCGTTACCATTTTTCCTGCTCCATGTCCTTGTGAAACGTCCTTTAAATGCTGCACTCTTTTCTCTAAACATATTTCCTTGAAAGCCCATGACCCATACCCAGCTATCACCTGGAGGATAACGAGATAGAGTGTCTGCTACCTTGTTTTCCTTCCCAGGTATGTGTTCAATTTTGAAATCAAATTGTTGCAAGAAAAGCACCCAGCGAGTAATCCGCTCACTTAGAAGTCTACACTGTTGAAGAAATTTTAGTGAATGGTGGTCCGTACGGATAATAATTTTGTGCCCTAAAATAAAGGTTCTAAACTTGTTTAAAGAGAAAACGATGGCGAGTAGCTCCTTTTCTGTTGTCGTGTAAGTTTCTTCGGGTCCATGTAGAGTTCGACTCGCGTAAGCAATAACGCCTCTATCTCCCTCGTATTCTTGATAGAGTTAACCACCAATGGCGAAAGGCGAACCATCAGTCTGTACGATAAAAGTCTTTGCATAATTTGGGTGGCTTAGAATTACTGTTTGTAGAAATCTAACTTTAATTTCATCAAAGGCAGCTTGTTTTTTTTACTCGTTTATTTAACGTCGGCCTATTTCCGCATCAGAGGCCAATCACCGACGCCTGAGATTAGGAGCACAACTTCTGGGAATTTAGCCAATGCCAGGATTTCCACTTGGTCATTGTGTTCTTTAAGGTGCGCGTGGATTATACCTACAACACACGGGACCCCCGGCGCCATTTACAATTTTTCATTAGAAGGTGCTCAAATTTCTGTGTACTATAAGAATATAGCCGTTGGAACTTGCGGTAAAAATTACAGAGACCTAAAAATGCTCGTAAGTGTTTGATGTTTCTTGGAGTAGAAAAAGTCTGGATGGCTTCTACCTTTCCTGGATCCGGTTTTATTTCACTATTAGAAACAATATGGCCCAAAAACTTAACTTCTGGTTTCAAAAATTCGGATTTTTCTAAATTAATGGTCATTCCTGCAGCACCAATACATTCAAATACTCGGGATAAATGCTGCATATGTTCGTCGAATGTTGAAGAGACAATTAAAAGATCATCTATATAATTAACAGTAAAGTCACGAACTTCCGGTCCGAGTACTAGATCTAGAGCAGGCGCAAATGAGCTAACACTAGTTTTCAGTCCAAATGGTAAAACTTTGAAGACATAAGTACGACCCTGATAAAGGAAGGCTGTAAAACGACTACTCCTTGGTGTTAAGGGGATTTGCCAATACGAGGCTCGAAGATCTAAAGATGTCATAAATTGAATCTTTTCAAAACGGTGTAGTAGTTCTTCAATTGCTGGCGGTCCATCATGTTCGGCAATCATCTTCTCGTCCAACATTCTCGCATCTAAACCAAGTCGAACAGTACCATCTTTCTTCTTGACAACAACCAACGGACTTGAAAATTCTGATTTTTCACGTGCAATCACACCCAATTGCTCCATTTTTTGAATCGTAGACTCCACTACAGGACGAAGAGTAACAGATACAGGGTACGACCGTTTAACGGTATTTTGATTCTTGGGACTCTGGTTCCTTCATTAACGTTGAAATTAAAAAACATCTTGTCACGTCCAGTAGCAACTTCTTGAACTGTTCGAAAGGCCTCTCCTTGACATTGCAAAGGTCCATCCATTGGCGATTCTTCTCAGGAAGTCCGTCTATAGCTACCTGAATCTTTTCCGAGGTCGAAAGTCCCATGCGAAGATAATAATCATCGATCTCTTCTAGATATCGGACAGGGTGTTTTCCTAACAAAGTAGGTCGAGATAAAGGTGGAACCCACTGCATTCTCTTGTAGAGTTGTCTCGAATCTCCCGAATCACTGGTGTTGCTAGCACTATTCGTACATGGTGAAGGCATAGTTGCTCGAGAAGTAGGGGGTAAAGTCTCCTCTGACCAAGATACGATAGGTTGGTCTTCACGATTATCTGAAGATTGCGGTGATGTGGTGACGACTGCAGGAATCGAAGTATTTGGGACTAAATAAATAGAACACAGAATTTTATGCCCAACCTTACCGAGACAACCAACAGGGCTTTTACAAACACAAACCGCGGCAAGGAAAAGAAAAGAATCGTTAGGTTTACGTATCTCTAGGGAAAAGCCAAACCTTGCAAAAGACTTGCCAACGTTTATGCTAACCTTTCGGACATATATAACCATCGGATTGATTGAAGAGACGCGAGTAATTGTTACAACTCTTAACTAAGAAATAAAATCAAGATTGACGATCAATATAGACTCCATTGACCACACGAGCTAATAATCAGAGGTACAATTCTTCAACACCTGATTGGGCGCAACCTTTGCAATCAGAGGTACTATTTTTCCACACATGATTATGGCGAGATATGCAAACAGCGGTACTATACTTCCACATCTGATTGCGGCGAAATATAATCAGAGGTACTCAATTTCCACACTTGATGCACGTAACCTAGGGTTTTCAAAATAAGAATAAGAATAATAAAATAATAATAATAACCCTTTACCAAGCCACAAGGCAGAACCAATACTACTGATCCACAGTGATCGTTGGCAAGGCTACCTAACGAAAATCAATGGAATGTATATCAATACCTTACATTAAAGACAGTAGGCCTGCCTCTAACTGCAACGCGTTTACATAATAAATTGTTAATATCAAGGAGTCTCCGTAATATCAGCGAAACTTATACAATTCAGAGGAATAAAATTTGACTCTACTCTACAGTTCATTATTTTGGGTGGCTGTGCCTTACCTTAAGTCTGTTTATTTAATAAATAAATTAACTACAATAGTACACAGATTCGTTCAATATACAACAAATTAACCTTAAATATTCAGCAACCTTATTCATTTAACAAAACCCCAGCTAGGACGATTTAGATCTTAGTGAGAAACAGCAATATTTAAATATACTTTGTGTGTACGACTGCATGAATCATGTGTGTATGAATGATCATGAGCAAGTGCACCTGTCTGTACCTGTACGTGTGTGAGTCTGGATTACATGCGGGTTCCCCATTCGAGTAAAACTCTACAAAATTGTGAATGTTAAATAATGTCTCGCGCCCCTATCACACTCGAAACTAGTCGACGTGACCAACATCTCCACAGAATAAACTAACTCTTAAGGAAATATTCGTAATGCAACCACAGATAACAACATAAGCATATTTTAATTACGGGATTTGACTTATACAGAAAATGTTCCAAAACACTGCTGAGTCTCCCTAAACAGTCACAATTGACATCTAAAATTTATTATTCAAATTATTATCCTGTCGATTTCATATTTTGTTTTTAGGATAAACGCGATCCCTTGTTTCTAAAATAAAAAGCGCGGCACACAAACTCCGATGTCCGAAAGCCCGGCCGCCCCTACATATTATTTTCACACACACATACACACACACAACGATATAAAAATGAGAGAATTTGTTATGAAAATCTTAGTTGCTGAGTAGTTTAAATGCATTTAAAC
Organism: Quadriops clusia; assembly: GCA_033557875.1. Classification (NCBI taxonomy): domain Eukaryota; kingdom Metazoa; phylum Arthropoda; class Insecta; order Coleoptera; family Hydrophilidae; genus Quadriops; species Quadriops clusia. The sequence goes on along the minus strand of JAWQRP010004955.1, from coordinate 7,618 downwards.
CTTTCGTAGGGGATTCGTTTTCTAATAAAATAAAATGTCAAAAGCCCTGAACGTCACAATATATATATGTACAAGTCAAATGAATTTTAACTTACAGGAGATTCATTAGACAGTGCATATAGAGGTTTATTCAAAATAAGCATATCTTTAGTAAAATAGCAATTTATTTTACACGACTTTAGGTGACTACTCAGACGTTTACCTAAAAACGGATATATTACTGTTGGCCGACGTATTTGTTGCTTTCAATGTAACACATAAAATATTTTTATAATATAAAAACAATAATATTGTAACTAGACTGTTTATTAATGCTATTACATTAAATCAGATTTATTAATCCAACAGTTTTGATTTAAACCCAACCATTTAACGTACAACTTGTTCCCTTTCCGCTTGATCACCTTCTCCGCCAAATAGACGTCGGAGTACTTGATTTTTTGCAGTTCTTGCTCGTAGAATCCTCCTCGGATAGGTTGCACTTCTTTATTCTAACGGCATTAGTCGTGCATTTACTTTTACTTTTAATAGTAATTTCCTGTTTAATCTTCAAAATGAAGCTTTTAGGTTATGGTACACGCTAATGAACGCATGCAAGACACATGCTGTTAATTTTGGCAGTAACAATAACCTAGAAAGTATTCGGATCTGTATTTAGTTCATTCGCTCTAACCTTCTACTAATATAAAGCTCAAATGGCAAGGGGTAATTATTCAAAAAACCATCTCGGAAAGTACTTACTCTGGGCCACTGATGTTTAGAGGAATTATTTCTTATGCAGGTTTAACCTAACTGTTCACTAAAAACCGGTCACAATCAGTATCTGACGGACGCAACCAATTTTTCGACAAATATTTAATGGTTGATATAGCAACAGTCGCAGACTTAAATGTTGTGTTATATACGAAGGGGTATCGTAAAGTAGTTGACCTTGATCGCTGAAATTGTAGGAAGTTGATATTTTTACTGTGATCACTAAGAAGACATTTGCTGAAATTCAGCAGCTAAAAGGACAATATCAACTTTAGTCAATATTTGATAGAACGAAGTTAAATTTTAACAAATTTTTGTTGTTTATGCAAGCAACCGTTGATGCATAGGATTTTCTCCTTGCGGATTCCTAATTTAGAAAGTTCTACTTAACGTTTAAAGCACTTAAGATTTTGTTCTTGATTCGACCCTCAATTACCTTAATCAGCGAGAAATAGAAATTGATAATAATTCACCTTAGAGAAACCTCTAACATCTTAGCATTTGAATTGTAAACCCGGTAAATGCTTAACATGGCACATAATGTAAATAATGCATTTTTTCATATCTTGCTTATTGAATGAATATCTTCAAATTCGATAAAGACCAATATTTTTCTTACATCGCATGCATTGAGCCCTTAAAATTAATGCTATTAATTTGCAGTCCATCAGTATAGGCAACCGGTGGCACAGAGGTTGTCAACCTTTTTCCTTAGCGGACCACTGATTTTTAAAGAGTCCTATAAAATTCCTAAATAACATTTAACAGGCTCAGTATTGTTTCTGTATTTAGACCTCAACCACCTTAATTTGCGACTGATAGAAATTGATGACGGGAAGGAAAATAAAGTAAAATAAAATAAAAAAATAAAATAAATTAGAATTAAATTAAAATAAAATAAGGAAAGGGTACGGGATAGCAGGGAAAATTAGATTGGGAATGGGGATTGAACGGAAAAGGAAATATAACGAGATACCTTGAAATAAGTAAAATTATAAGTTGGGCACATATCTACAAAATTTGTGTTTGAATTATAAACTAGCACTGGAACTTATAGATATACCTATATTTATGTGCGACTTTATTTAAAGTATACCTCTATCTGTTATAAGAATTTATTTTACCAGTTGTGTTTGTGTTTAATAATTTGCTGTTAGGTTTCAAAAATTTTTATCTATTTGAACTATATTTTATTTTCTGCTTACATCCTTTCACCACGTGATTCGCAAGTTTCCTCTTCGGAAGGCAGTTGTTAATGGTTTACGATCTAGAAAATATAATTAGCTTTTTTTTTGTTTATTTTTTATGCAAATCTGTTTATTTACGTATGCCAGAGGAACGTTGTCCTGCTCGCTATAATATACCCTCGCTCCTCGAGCGAGGGTCCCTAGGAAGTGTGCCGGGGCCCCCCGAGGGGGCACCCCGTAGATCATTATGATCGGAAGGTTCTACGAAAATAAATAAATAAATAAATAAAAGTGAGAAATTGTATTATTACTTACATATACATACGCGGGGAGAATCCTCCTCAACTCCTCGTAATCTGCCACTGAAAGCGAAAAGTAAACATTACTGCATATGTAGTAGAAATTTTTCACTAATATTGATCAGATAAGATATTAAGAAAATAATTACATGTAATCTCCTCCATTCTTAGACCAAGACTGGAGCCTTAATCAAAGAAAATCTTACATAGCATTTATCCGAATACATCAACACGTTAGACATCCTACAATGTGCTGTACTGTGGATATCGTAATATATACAGGGTGATCTTTTTACAAGCTACCAAACGTTTTGGTGACCGTGAGAAATGAGACACCACCCTCTGACAACTTGTAAAAAGATCATCCTATATATACTGTATATTGGTATATCGATCACTTTTATAGGCTTAATATAATATTATAAGTTATTGGGTAATTGATCACGTGGAAAGTTAAAGGAAACATAAATACTATTTATGCTGAACCGGTCTCATATATAGTCTTCTGCTGAGAGATAGAGAGAGACACTATGAGAGACAGACTGACACCTATGAGAGACAGAGAGCCACTATGAGAGACATACTGGCACCTATAAGAGACAGAGAGAGGACACTATGTGAGACAAACTGACACCTATAAGAGACAGAGAGAAAGACAGACACCTATGAGAGACACGACGATGAGAAACAGAACATTGTTCTAAAAACCAATAAAGCAAATTTAAGATCAATAGCCGTGGTAGTTGCAAATCTAGCCCGAGGTTTACGATGTTATTGGAAAAGCCAATAATTTATTATATTTGAGTAAATAAAGTTTTCTTCGCGGAATCCCCGTTTCGTGAAAAGATTTTGAATAATGGTTAGATATTCTGTTTTTGTTGGCAAATGAATTTTTCTTTTCCGGCAACATAGAATGTTTTCTTCTATAAAATACTTTGCATCCCAGTGAACGCAATTAATTTTCATACTTCCATTGTTGGTAAAATTATTCCCTATCGTTTGATCTTTCGTGGATATAAAAATATCCTGTTTCTCCATTTCAACACCGTCTTCTTGAGATTCTAAAGGCCATAGTTGACCCATCACTATTTCCAATTTGCGAATCGGTAAGTTGATCAATGTTGAGGTGATGGAATGAATTGTAGATAAATTCTTCTTCTCTTGGATAAAGAGCTTGCTGTATAACTATAAAATATTTCCATCAAGTGTTCTACTACATGAACGATTGTATTGAATTGAATGTAAATGTTCCTTGTTTTTTTAGCACAGCTACCGATAAATCATTGCAAGTGATCACTGCTGGCCTTTTAATTATTTACATTTGTCTGAGCAATTCATTATATAAATTTAGGAATTCTGGTACTAAAGATTCCTCACGGAAGAGTCCATCGAAATACGTCCTCTTCCAAAACCAACTCATTATAAAGAATGCAAAATTTCTATTGTTTCTCGTGTGTGTTGAGATACGCAGTGTGCTGTGGACCTTGGTGTTGAGGTCTCAGATTCTCAGGAATTCGGTAAAGAGCATCTTCATAGTCGAGTATTTTATCAATCACCTGTGATGACCATTGAATCATTTGTATTTTGGGCAAATGCGCAATAGCGACGTTTGCACTATGAGCGATTTCGTCAAAACATGATTTTACGATAGTCTAAGAATAGGCGTTTGAAGAAAAGAATACCGTTATTATGATAATTATAATTCTTGGGAATAAGGAACCAGTAATAAATTGCGTTCCTACTGCCTAACCAACAAACAATTCATTAGGTTCCTGGTATTGTCCCATGATTAGTGAGTATTTTTTCAATGTGGGCGTTTGTCCACTTGCCAGTAGTTTTAATAGTGTCTTGCATGTTGACTGAAGGAAACAGGTTTTGAACGTCTAACGTCTATGATGTATTTATCACATTTGATATTCTGGAATTTGTTGTTTTGTTCTGTGAATTCTGTGGTGATTTTGATTGAATATTTAGGTTGGAACTAAGTGGTGGTTTTTATAGTGTTGTTAAACCATTTGTATAGGTAGAAGGTTGGTGATTGGGTATAGGGGACAATGGGCCTTATCGGGTTGTTTTGTTTGTGAATCTTGATTTGGGTGTGTAGTTTGGGTATCTACGGATTCATCGATATTATGGTTTTTGGGTTTGCTCCATATTTGGAAATGGTATCTTTCGTGTCATTTATTTACTGTGATTTTGATGGTCATGACGAGCTTGTTGATAGGATTCTTCTTATATCTGGGGAAACCCTGGGCATGCAGGATCTGCTCCTTATGTAGAATAACTATATTCGATGCTTTTTCTGTTTTTGTTAGGATTACATTATTGTTTGGGAATACACGGATAGATGTTAAAAGGGTGGCTCGTTTAGAGGTTTAGCTCCGAGGGTTGAGAGAGTCTCCGTAGAGTACCTCAAAGAAGTGTTAAAATTTGAGTACCTTAATGCTGGTCCCGCTCGTTGGAAGGGATCAACTGTTGGTAGTCTATGTTCACTCACTCACTTGAATTTGATTAACACTTAACGTCTTAACACTTTTAATTTAAAACTGGTTTATATACACTTATTTTTATTAACTTAAGTTCTTTTTTTACGAATTTAAACTAATAGCTCTTCAGCTTTTGAAATTAAATGGGAATACTTTGCCCGAAGTTGAAAAAACGGCTGAAAACTTATTTGCCCGAAAGCGGAAGAAACGATTGAAATCGGATTGCCAGAGGGCGGAGAACGCGACTACCTACTCCTTTGAGCTTTTGTATCTTATTGCGCCTTGACTTGGATGGCTTGTTCAAGCAACCCACTTTACAGGTCTAAAGAAAGGGTGGTTCGAACAATTATTACTGCTTATTTTTTTAGATGGACTTTAACGTGTGTTCTTTCTGTTATTGGTTTCTTCATTCTTATATGTTCCCTCTTAATCTCTCTTAAACACTCGTTTCGGATATCATTGTGTTCTAGGTGTTCTTTATGTGTTCTTATGACTACCTCTATGCTTAGATTTTCTAGTAGCTTTGGACTATGTTTTTTGACTGCATATTGTGGTCCCATGTTGATCAGTTCTAACTCACGGTTTGTGAGGTTGATGTCTGCCAAGTTGATAGTTCTTGGATGAAATTTGTGTTGGGTTAGGGTCAGATCAGTTCCAACTTTCGGTTGTGCTCTATGTTTCTTTTTAAGGAGAGTTTGTACCTTGTTGTTTTGTATCATTATCCTGTGATTCCTCTGGAGTTGGATCAGGTTTTCGGTGTCCATCTTGAGGGCTTCTGAGTGAATTGAGTTTGTTATTGTGGTTATGAGTAATGCGAATTTGATTGTATGCGTTTGCCTCGTGTGTCTGTTTATATATGGATGTTAAATCTGTGGGGTTATATATTTCTGTAAGTTCATTATGTATTTCTTGTAGTCTGTGTTTTATTTTATGTAACTTAGCATAACTGTTGTGTAGTGCGTTTTTAAGATATTTTACCCTGATCCTTGTTTTTTCTTGGTCTTTCATATTGTTCGGTAGTTTTATGTTAGCAAATTTCGGGAAGAAAATAAAAATGTCAATTTGATTAGATACAATTGTATCTATTTACCTGACAAAAGAGTTCCACACATTGAGCTGCAGACCAAAAGTGACTTCACAGCAAGGCAATTTCGATGTAGAAAGGTTCATAAACGATAATCTTCGCGGGTAACAACTCTCTTCTCTCCAAGATACGGCGGAACAGGATTCTCTTCTCTAAAAGATTATCTTCTCTATCAGGATTGTCTCCTCTACGGATTTTCTGCTCTAAAGATTCTCTGCTCTAAAAGGTTGTGTTACATTTTATGCCTGGCGGCCGAACAACCATGATGATCCAAAATAAAACTATAATCTTCCAATTAATGTAATTACATCTCCCTTGCGGAACTAAGTATGCCCCCTTGACACAACATTTGATTACTCCAATTAATCCCCTTTTCAGGCGAAGAATATCGACGACATAAACTTAAGAAACTATACTACATCCGAGTTCTTCTAATATGAAGTAATCTTTTTTAAAGAAACTACATTAACGGAAAGAAATCTATGCTTCCCGAAAATACAAGTCGAAATTCGAAAACAATGTTATCTATCAACAACCTTTTTTTTTACACATGGCAACCCCCCTCAATTTTCTTTCATAGACAGCTATATTCTATTTTAAATCACAATTAAACTGTTATAGCCGTGCTTATTGTTCAAAAAGCAAACTACTCGGCAATTTTTGGCAGTAACTTGTTGTCAACTTTCTGATCTAACAAAATTGTATCCCTAGATGTAGCCTTTACTCCAAAGTACATTAGTAAGATATCATTTTCAAAGGCAGCAAGAGCAGATGACATATATTCGGAAACCATTTGTTCTTGTTTTAAGCCCATTATAGTGGCAATTATTTTATTGCTGTTTCCCGTTCTCAATTTCATTAGAAATATTATTATTGCTTTTACTGCTGTCCTTGAAAATGAGTTTCTTAAAGAGGGAAGCAATTTTTCCACTTCATAAGTATTCTCCCATTTAAGCCCAGTAAAAAGAAACAGGTTCTTTTCTGACAGTGGGGAGGTTTCAGAACCCAATAGGTTTTCCGAAACGTAAGCTATATTAGTTAAAATTGTACAAATATCAGACTTTGGTATTTAGCTGTAGTTAGAGTAAGGGATTAGGTGGGTAATGTTGTTGTCGTAAAACCTATTTACAATTAAATGATGTCTGCAGCATCTATTTCCTGTAATAAATAAATCTTTTTAAAACTGCAATCATATTATATTACACTTAACATGAGGGATATTTTTAATGCAACATCGAAAAGTAGTTGGAATAATCTAAGAGATATTTTAAGATGACAAGGGTTTTACAATTTCCATTAACGTTTACATTGAATAACTTGCTTATATAAAATATTTACCTTTACCAATATATATTTGATTTCTCGAATAACACTGCACCCTTGCATTTAACAGTATTGTAGTTAAATCCTTGGAACTGTTGCATATACAACAATACTTGTGGGTAGAGACAAGTCTTTTAATCTGCAATTATACCATTTCTTCTACTACGTTTGCCGTAGGTCTCGAAAGAACATATGTTGGGTCTTTGGATACGTTTTCCAAATCCTCTGGTAATCAAACCTTTTCCTCCTCATTTTTACTCCCAGAAGATGTGGAGGGAACACAAGATTCTTTGTATAAGAAGCTGATGCGGCAGTTATTACAAAGAATGCTATTAGAAGAAACTCTTTTTCCAATAGAACGGAAGAGGTGCTCCAACTCTACCTTCTCTGAAATGATTTTCCTTGGACCCTTCACTTTTCGAAGAAATTTTTAGCATTTAACACACTTTTTATTCATTTCTAAGTTATTTTCTTCGACAAAAAATT
>JAWQRP010004954.1:0-11265 GCA_033557875.1 Quadriops clusia | reverse complement strand
AATCCGTTTAAAAAATCTTTAACTTCCAGCACATTTCGATATTCACGACGACACGTTATAGACTAAAATTTTTTCGCTTAATTACATGTTTTTAAAAAGAAAGGAATTTGTACCTGATACTCTAATCTTTTGACAAGATTTTATAAGTTGGTTAGCGAATTCATATGTTAAGCAAGTTTTGATATTGTTATTTGTTTTGTTTTGTTTTGTGATTACAATTACGACTCTGATGTGCATCACACTCATTGAGAAACTGATTACATGTAATGTAAGGGATTTAACATATGCCATAAAGAACGTGAAACTGTGAGCCTGGCTAAAATTGTTTTTTCACGCTTAAATAATATTTTGTGGGTATTTACGAGGCCATTATATAAAATTTATGAGCTAGGAATCAAGAACACACAGAAGTGACCGACGAACATGTGTTTACCATAAAGGCGATAACTTATGAGTTCCGAAGAAAAGAAGGGACTCGGTCTAGAGCCGAGGGATAGCACAGGAAGAACGAGGCCGGCCGCCCAACAAGCAAGAAGTTACAAAAGAATCGCGTCGGAGGAATGAACCGGGAAGAGTTAAAACAATTGGTTACAAGAAATCGGCGATAAATTGGTACAAACGCGTTAACGGGTTATTCCGGTGTTCTTTTGGTGCGTGCGGGGGTTGGTTGTTTGGTGTTAGTGTCAGCAAGCAGTATCCATGGGCTGATTGCAGACATCAATTAGGATCAGCGGCGGATATCAATAAACAGGCCAGATCGTTCTTAATTACTTTTCAAAGCATGTCAATCGCACGTCTCTCTCTTGTTCTATCATTTACGTCCACGTTTGTCCAGATAGACGGCTCAACGCACGAAACATGATCAAACTCAAACGCCGCAAAGCGTTCAACCCTTTGCTTTGTCCACCATAACAATAATGAGACAATGTTCGTATATGGTAAAACAATAACTCAAAATCAAATGCATTCACTTCCAAATTTCGTATGGCTTTCAATCACCAATCAGATAAATTAGATTAATCGACGAAGTAAAGATAATTCCATTGCACAAATAATGAAAAGGTTTTATCCGGGCTCCAAAGGAAAGGCATCTTGAATTCATGGTAGTATTAAATGTACCCTATTGAGCTCATGCAGGTATTCCAAAAGTAAAGGGTTTTGTTGGAGATTTGAAAGGTGTTTTAATTCGAGTAACGTCGGTACGCTTTAGAAATTTATTTAGTGTTTTCCCCATTTCCCGTGGCAACAGGTATGTGGCTTGCATCAGTGCGATTTACCTAGGCCTGACCCTATGGGTGCGTACCGTGGTGCTTGAGAATTACCAAACTAATGTCTGTCACATCCTTTCAATTCAACCTTAACGATCCTAGTTCTGGTCGTTCCGGCTCTACTGGTGGCGCTGACCCCTCCATGCGTTCTACCCATATAACGGAGAGGAACAAAAGGACTGGAAAACTGCAACTGAGAGAACCTCCATCCATTTCCCAAAAGACATTTCCACGTTAAACACTCGCGACGACAAAGCCGAGTAAGAAGTCAACGGGGACACCCCTTTCTTGCGTACTGGCCGAACTGTCGTAAGGCACCTTACGGATTGTCCCCAGGTAATTAATGTTGCCATATGTGTACAGCGTGGTCTTTGTACACGGTGTCCTATCGATGATGAGGCAACAGACTCTTGACGGTAATATGCGTTATCTCGGGTCCATGAAATACGATAAATAATTCTGAGGTTTGACACTTACTACTAGATATTCGTTGTTTCACGTGGTTGGTGACATTAAAAGAACAGATACTATACTATACAACAATTCATGGGAAATCTTCAGCAAAACTTAATAACCGAAGGTAATAATGTTCAATGATAAAAGAGATCGTTTTTAGTAACCGAATGATGCTATTAAATCACCCAAAACAATATCATAAATTGTCAAAGCGAAAACCGACGTGTCGTAATATCTGGACCTTCTCACAAAAATACTCGCCCCGCATGAACAGATGTTTGCATGGCCACCAATAAGTGATTGCTTGCCATCTCTCTCTTGCTCGCTATCTCTCTCTCTCTGTGTTTTATTCACTCATTCGCATGTGCCTCGCCGTCTCTCTTCCTCTCATTACTAGCCCTCGTCTTATTGGCAGCGAATTATTGACGTGACAACTTAGCCTACGAATTCTGATTCTACGAACACAACGTAACACATGGGTCCTACCTACGATAGACGATCACAGGTAATTAATTAAATTAATTTCTTTGGCCAATTAAAATCAGGGATGATTAGTTGAATCTCCCGCCGTTTTTTTTTGCTTTTGGGATATTTCCTTTAAGCCCCAGTTGTTTACAAAATATGTAAGCACCCCCCGGAACGTGACAGTAAGTTTAACCAATTTTACTAATTAATTTGCTCATTATACTCTTGTTAAGAAGTTTTCCAATTTATTGTTTTATGTGAAATTCGATGTGCAAATGTTCTTTTGAAGGGGTCCGAAGATGCTGATCTAGCGAAACCGGTCGCCCAACGATCAAATAAATAGTCAAGAAAGTACTGCCTCTTTGCATTAGTAATATTTGATATAAAGTTAAGATTGTCGTCAACTCTTTCCATCATTATCTCACAAAATTCAATTCGCCTATCAAAATCATCTTCATTTAACTCTTGCACAACATGAACTTTATAAGGATGAAATTTATTCTTTCTTAGTATATTAAGAACAGAGTTTTTATTGATATCATGTTCCAGGGCTACTTTTCGACTTGAATCATGCGGATTTACCATGAAGGATTATAGAACTTCTATCGAGTTTTCTGGGTTTGTTGCCGTATTCGGTCTATCTAATACTGAACGATTTTTAACATTTCCAGTTTGGTGGAAACGAGTTATCGTTCTGTGAACTGTAGATTTTGAAATGGGAGTACCTTCATTACGAAATGTATCATTGAATAGCTGCTTCACATCACTGTACGATCTCACTCGATCGCCCCAGCCTCTCATCATCAAAAGATATATTCGTTCTTGTTCAGAAAGATGACATATTTGACTGTAAGGGTAGGAATGAGAAAAACTAAAAAAAAACTATTAAATTTTATTGATTCATAAGTAAGAAAATTGCTTTTTCTCTTCTTTTTATTATTATTTGATATCTGCACATCGCACTAGCCTTCCTACTGCACCTTATCCACACCTGTCCGCAAAGGAAACACGGGAACGACGTCCTTGTCGTGAACCCTGCGCTACTGGGAAATCTCAATATTTAAAGGGCCATAACTCTGCGAAAACAAGTCGTAGAGACCTCGGCGATATCGCATTGTTTTCGCCTCGAATACACCTTTCAAATGAACCCTCACATGACCCCTCATTACATTTAAAATTATATCGCCCCCCCCCCCTTCCCCACGCCCACAGGGGGTAGGAAAATGGGTGTTTTTAGTGTCATCTGTTTGACACCATTGTAAGTAACCCTGCAAATTTTAATTCTCTATTTCAAACCATTCAGAAGTTATTTAGTGGTTCCGGGACTTTTTCTCCACCCTGTATATGTAGTGATAGATTAAATCCAGGAGATTTTTTTTTGTTTTATGATTATCGGTATTATCGGGAATGAAACAGATAAATGAGAGAAGTTAAATGTCAGGCCGCAAGTTTAAAACTCGTTATATGCACATTAATTACAGCAATATGACTCGGTCGCTCCATTCTTAGGAAAGTTTATTCGCGCAATAACAAGCCAGTTCCCTTTCAGAACGCTCGCGTTTTTATGGCATTTTCTTCTCGGACCGTGAACTTATCACTTTTCAGCCATTGCCATGTTTAATAAGACAGAACGCGAGCCTCACTGTTGTGCAGATAAGTCCTTCTCTGCGCAATTGCTTTATTAATTCTTCTGTTATGAATAACCCGAGTTGTTGTGGCGCTCACCAGAGAACCAACAACTATTACAACAGACCAGTACGCAACAAAGGAATAATTCCTGGCTCGTGATTTATTCGCATTGTCAATAAAGAGAACGCTCAAGATCGTAGGAGTTGAAAGTAATCGTAAACTATTCAAAATACTATTCGAGGAATGTCGGTATAACGCCAATGCGAACGCTATTGTTGCTAAATATAGCTTTTAGAATGTTATAGCGTTTTGCTGTGTATTTTCGCGTGCACACAAAAATGTGCAAAAATAGTGGTATTCGCACTTTGGGGTCAACCGTTTATTGCGTAAGGCTTAGGGGGTTTTTAATTTATTTTTATACCCTTGATGTTTTAATTACTGTAGATTTTTTAGCTTATTTTATTAAAGTTTCGCACATACTAATGCAAAGTACCCGCATAATTCTTACGAAACATCGCTGCTATAAATATTCTCAATCTGTATTATTTATGTAATAATGATGGTTAAAATTAGCTCGTTTCGGTTACCGCGGAGGTGAATCAGGTAATAATTACCATTAAATTAGAATTAAAATAATAAAAAAACCCGGTTATTCCATTGTTGTGTTTTAAAATTAAATACCTGGCAAATGAATCATGAAATATCTTGGAGATCTTCACCAGCTTTTTATACATAATGATCTTGCATGAGCAACTTTTCTTAAACCTGTTGTGTACATGACAGAAGGAAAAGTCGATAATAATAAATTATAATAATACAAAATAATTGTACCAAATAATTTCAACTTTGGGAAATCCAAATTGCAGCCAAAAGAACAATACAGGATTTATTTTTTCCTCTCTCCTAGTTTTAGTAGACACTCCTACTACGCATTCCTCACGTGAAAAAACTCTTAACAAAACGGATGCAACATATATAATTTTCAGCCGGTAATTTGCAAAACAATTTGTATGCAAATTAGAGGCGGACGCGTATCTGAGAACTGATCTAATTTTATCTCTTTGTAAATAATATTATTGTCCGATTACTATGTTCCAATGTCGCGTGAATAACAAGGCACATTGTCGATATACGCACCTTACATGTGCCGCCATTATTGAATAACATCTACCCACCAAACACCAGCCGTATATCCTTTTTATGATTCATTGTTCCAGTTAATGATGCTGTATAAAAACCCGACATTCTTTCAAGCGATAAAAATCATTTTTATTTCACAGCCAATAAATTACAGGTTCCAATTGAGTTATTGGTTTCCTTATTTAAAAGTTGTGAATGGGATTTAACCATAAATTCAGTAGTATGAACAATCATAAAAATAATCCGTAGCTTATTGTGAAAAGAATGAGCATTTCTGATTTCACATTTACACCTCACTGCACTTATTGCATGCATGTATTTAAAAGAATAAATGTTTGCATATTATGACACAATCGGATATCCCACACTTATGCACTGGTCTGTCTTAAAATAGATAATAGGAAATCCAAAAGTGAACTATGCATACATTATTACCAATTGCTTATGTATATAATATGCCCCATTTAAAAGAATGCTCAGTATTTTTCAGGTTTGTATTTCAGTTACGTGAGTTTATTGGGAGATGTGGGAACATCGGGACTATGTTGCAGCAGTATTTATTGCAGGTAAAAAAAATTATCGCATTTATTAAACGCAATCTAAATCAATATTCGTACCAAGGATTCGGCCCTCCGTAAGGACTCGAGCAATTATAAGTGAGGACCTCAAATTGTTTCAAATGCAAAGTTTGATCCTTCTCGTTGTGAATATAAAGTCCTTCCCAAGCATTAGGAGAGGCATCGTACAGTCTTCCCGTTAGGACCCTATTCTGATGACCCGCTCTACCAATAGTAATAAGCCAACCATCCTTTTGGATTCCTACGGGAATTTGTCTACATCCTGTCATAAGTTTTAGCACGGTAGTATTCGAAGTGATCCACCTAAAAAGATGATTGTGGTTAGAGCACAAAACTTTCGTGTGCTTCTCTGTCTTTATCATAACGTTTCCACTTATGACTTGATAAGCTGTCCTGTCTCGTTTCCTGATTATTGTGGGAAAAATTTGTTGTTGCGGTATGATATAAGAGGATCCTATGTAAGTCGGTTCTCCTGATTCTTCTATTCCCGCTTCAAAGGCATTGTCAGGTATGACACCGTTGAAATCGCGCCAGAAATAATCTGAACAATCACAAATCACAAATTTTATGTAAAATTATTAAGTGAGTAGAAAATATACAATAAGAGACTTACAGGCTTTTACATAGACGAAACATCCGAAGACTATTAAACAGATTTTTAGACTCATTTTAAAGGCTGGGATATAGTGAGTCTGTGCTAAATATTCTAGTACTTTATAAACTTGTACCGTTCAATGCTTGTACTTTTTATACATAGTGTATACCTGCCAAATTGGTATGTTAATCCTATGTGGCAATTCAATTCTAATATTTCGAGTTCATGTAAGTTAAATTAGAAGATGACCTGTAGGTTATCTATTTGTAGCGCCTTAGTAGTTTTTGCCCACAACGTGACACCAGTTGAATCGAGAATTTCAGTAGTAGCTAGCTGCCTTTATTTATTGTGCATAATGCTCCGCTCATGGCCATCGGCCGAATAATCTTAAAGAGATAAGTCGACATGAGCACAGGAGCGCCGAGACAATGCGATTTATGCAAACATTTGCACGTGCAATTTTTTGCCGTTGAGATAACTTATTGGAGCGATTTGCATATTCATGCCATGCTGCTGTGCGTGAAAATCGAAAAGTTAATTTGATTTAATAACGCAGACATTTATTTGAATTTACTATTAATTGAGAAAAAGTTTTTGTTTAAAATTAAAACAATATATAAATCGAAGTGCCTATAGAACTAGAAAAAACTATAGAACTAGAATAACCTTTGAAACATGAAAAAACTATAAAACTGAAAAACCTATAAAACTAGAGAAAAAAAACATAGAACTAGAAAAATCTATAGAAAAGTGTTAAAATATTCGATAAGATGGAACAAAACAAGAACATAATATGTTACACAAAATTGACTATACGAATGTTAAATAATTCAAAACCTGAAGAGTCTTGCAGTTGTTGAGCGAAACGTTGTTGCTAAATAAAGATATGTAGAATAAAACAAAGGAATTCTTAATTTTTTTAATATTAGGGAAAAAAAGAAACCCAAGAGAAAATTAAAGAAAATCAATTAAACTGTGTGAAGAAATATTATAAAATAAAAAACTATACAGGTTTTGTTCAAAAATAAAATTTTCCTTAACATATTGCCCGATTGCGATCGGATTAGTGGAAACGTTGAAGAGAAAAAAAAACAGGTGCGTAACGCACGCTTAAGTAAGTGAAAGGTCCAAAAATTATGGAACTAGAACAAATTATACAAGTAGAAAAAATTTATTAAAATAGAAAAATTATTGAACTAGAAAAAGCTACAGGATAAGAAAAACCTATAAAACTAGATAACTACCATAAATAAACACCCAACGGTAGAAGTAGAAAATAATCATATACAAAATTGAAACAAAAACATAGAATGTGACGGTAGAAAAAAATCTTTAAAATGGTGAAAAAACACCGTAAAATCACTAAATATTTCCGTAATAATAGAATTAATAGAAATAAAACTATAAAATTCGAGAAAAGGTTCTTCAAAACAATAATTTCAAAATAAATTTAAAATATATTAAATGGTAAATAAAAACATACAGGTTATTGCCCAAAAAGGAAATTTTCCAGAATCTATTGCCCCCATCACCATACGATTAGTGTGAATATTGCAAAGGCCACAAGAACAGATGCGTAACACACGCTCATTTATGAGGAAGATCCAGACATTACAGAACTAGAAAAAAAGTATAGAACAAGAAAAAGTATAGAACAAGAAAAAGTATAAAACAAGAAAAACTATAGAACTAGAAAATCTATAAGAAAACAACTATTATAGAACTTATAAAAGTTATAGAACTAAAAAAATTATACAGTAATCAAAAACTGTAGAAAAAGAAAAGCCTTTAAAACTAGATAACAACTAAAAATAAAAATTAACACTAGAAAACATGTACAAAATTAAAATAAAAAACGTAGAAACATATCGTTAAAATTGTGGAAAAACATCGTAAAATTGTGAAAAATATGAGGAGCTTTCGTGCAAAACAATGAACTTTATTTTAATTCAGAAATTATGTAATTGTATATATGAAAATATAGGTTTTTTATGACTTGTCAAAAAAGAGAAAGCCTGCTTTGTACAGAATATTTAATAGAATTACTAGAAATAAATCTAAAAAATCTAGAAAAGGACCTTGAAAACTATAATTTTAGAATTAATTTAAAGTAGGGTAAATGGTAAATACATACACGCTTTTACCCAAAAATCAAATTTTCTTAATCTATTGACCCGATCAGTGTGAACAGTTGAATATTAAAAAGGCGGCAAAATCAGGTGTGTAACGCACATTCATTTATATGGAAGCTCCAAAAATTATGGAACTAGAAAATATTTAGAACTAAAAAAAAGTATAGGACAAGGCAAACTATTAAACTAGAAAAAAATATAAAATAAGAAAAATTTATGGAACTAGAAAGAACTATTGAAATCTTCTAGAACTAGAAAAACTATAGGACCAGGAAAAACTATAGGATAAGGAAAAACTATAGAAGTAGAAAACGTTATAGAAGTAGAAAAAGTTATGGAAGGACCTTGAAAACTATAATTTTAGAATTAATTTAAAGTAGGGTAAATGGTAAATACATACACGCTTTTACCCAAAAATGAAATTTTGTGAACAGTTGAATATTAAAAAGGCGGCAAAATCAGGTGTGTAACGCACATTCATTTATATGGGAGCTCCAAAAATTATGAAACTAGAAAATATTTAGAACTAAAAATAAGTATAGGACAAGAAAAACTATTAAACTAGAAAAAAATGTAAAAGAAGAAAAATCTATGGAACTAGAAAGAACTATTGAAATCTTCTAGAACTAGAAAAACTATAGGACCAGGAAAAACTATAGGATAAGGAAAAACTATAGAAGTAGAAAAAGTTATGGAAGTAGAAAAAGGTATGGAAGTAGAAAAAGTTATGGAAGTACAAAAACTGCAGTAGGTAGACCTCTAGAATTCAAAAAATCTATAGGACAAGAGAAGAAGTATGGAAATAGAAAAAGCTGCGGAACTAGAGAAAACTATAGAACAAGAAAAAACTAATGAACTAGGTAAATCTCTAGAATTAAAAAATAGACAAGAAAAAAGTATAGCAGTAGAAAAAAGTTATAGAAAAACTATGGAACTAGATAAATCTCTAGAAATAAAAAATAGGACCAGAAAAAACTATACACGTAGAAACAACTAAAAAATCTATAAATTTAGAAAAATACTGTGCAACTAAAATAACCTATAGGACTAGACAAAACTATAGAACTAGAAAAATCTATAGAGCTAGAAAAATACCACTAAAAAACCTATAGGACTAGACAAAACTATTGAACTAGAAAAACCTATGAAACCAGGAAAAGTATAACTAGGAAAAAACTATAGCACAAGAAAATACTCCAAAAGTAGAAACAACTATAGAACTAAAAAAGTCTGTAGAGTTAGAAAAATACTACAACTAGAAAACTCTATTGAACTAAAAGAAACTATGAAACGAGAAAAAAACAATAGAACTAAAAAAAAATTATAGAGCTAGAAAATTACTGTACAACTGGAAACCTTTAGAACTAGAACAATCTATAAAACTAGAAAAAACTATAGAATAAATAAAAATAGGACAAGAAACAACTACAGACCAAGAGAAAAACTGTAGAACTAGCAAAAAAATATGGATCTAGAAAAAAACTATAGAACAAGAAAAAATAATTGAGTTAGATAAATCTGTAGAACAAAAAATAGGACAAAAAAACTATAGAAGTAGAAAAAATTATAGAACAAGAAAAAACTATAGAAGTACAAACAAGTATAGAACTAAAAAAATATTGTACAACTAGAAGAACCTATAGAACTAGAAAAAACTATAGAATAAGAAAAACTATACTATTAGAAAAAAAACTGTAGATAAAAAGAAACCTAAAAAGAATAGATAACAACTATAAATAAAAACCAATTAAAGAATTAGATATAAAGGGCAAGAGAAAAACTATAGAATTAAAAAAAAATTGGATCTAGAAAAACTATAGAATAAGAAGAAACAATTGAGCTAGATAAATCTGTAGAAGTTAAAAGTAGGACAAGAAAATAATTATAAAAGTAGAAAAAATTATAGAACAAAAAAACTATAAAAGTACAAGCAACTATAGAACTAAAAAAATTATAGGGCTAGAAAAATACTGTACCACTAGAAAAACCTATAGGACTAGAAAAAACTATAGAACAAGAAAAAACTATACAATAAGAAAAAACTGTAAATAAAGAAAAAGCTAAAAAAATTAGATAACAACTATAAATAAAAAGCAACTATATAACTAGAAAAAAGCTATATAGGGCAAGAGAAAAACTATAGAACTAGAAAAAAATATGGACCTAGAAAAAAACTATAGGACAAGAAAATACAATTGAGCTAGATAAATCTGTAGAATTAAAAAATAGGACAAGAAAAATTTATAGAAGTACAAACAACTATAGAACTAGAAAAATCTATACGTCTAGAAAAATACTGCACAACTAGCAAATCCTATAGAAATAGAAAAACTATAGAACAAGAAAAAACTATACTATAAGAAAAAAACTATAGATAAAGAAACGCCTAAAATAAAATAGTTAACAACCATAAATAAAAACCAACTATAAAACTCGGATAAACTATATAGGGCAGGAGAAAAATTGTAGAACTAGAAAAAAATGTGGATGGATCTAAAAAAACTATAGAACAAGAAACAACAGTTGAGATAGATGAATCTGTAGAACCAAAAAATAGGACAAGAAAAAACTATAAAAATACAAACAACTATAGAACTAAAAAAATTTGTAGGGCTAGAAAAATACTGTACAACTAGAAAACCCTATAGAACTAGAAAAATCTATGAAACAAGGAAAAGTATAGAACTAGAAAAAAACTGTAGGACAAGAAAAACTATACAGCTATTGAGCTAGAAAATTACTGTACAACTAAAAATACCTATAGAACTAGAAAAATCTACAGGGATAGAAAAAACAATACAACTAGAAAAAACTATGGAACTAGAAAAAACTATAGAGCTACAAAAACTATACAACTAGAAAAAACTATGGAACTAGAAAAAACTATAGAACAAGAAAAAAAACTCTAAAAGCAGCAACAACTATAGAAGTAGACAAATCTATAGAGCTAGAAAAAAGTATAGAACTAGAAAAAACTATGGAACTAGAAAAGACTATAGAGC
>JAWQRP010004953.1:0-11266 GCA_033557875.1 Quadriops clusia | reverse complement strand
GGGAGGAAATCGCCGATTTGATGCTTCCTTTTCCAGGGGTGGTCAGTCCTGATATTTCGGGCGAGCTAGTCCGTCAGGAATACACCCCAAAGAAAATATTTCAAGCCGCCGAAGATTTCTTCCTTTCCATCAATTTGTCGGCTATGTCGGAAAGTTTTTGGGAGAGGTCCATAATCGAGAAACCTTCCGATAGGGACATTGATTGCCACGCTTCTGCTTGGGATTTCTCCGATGGAGAAGACTTCAGGATTAAGATGTGCACGCGAGTGGACGACACATCCTTCTACGTCGTCCACCACGAAATGGGACACACTGAATATTACATTCAGTACAAGGACCAACCTGCTGTTTACAGGGGTGGGGCGAACGGGGGCTTCCACGAAGCCATAGGAGACACCATAGCCCTGTCAGTAACCAGCAAGAAGCATCTGTTCAAAGTTAAGTTAATTGTGAACGAAAATGTTGACAATGAAGACACCCTGAACAGCTTATTCCGCATAGGGATGTCCAAAATAACATTTTTGCCCTTCAGCTACATTATAGACTTGTGGCGATGGGACGTCTTCTCTGGAAAAATCACCCCTGAGGACTACAATTGCCATTTCTGGAAATTAATCCACGAGTACCAAGGACTCGAACCTCCGGTTAACAGAAGCGAGAACGACTTCGATCCAGTTGCTAAGTTCCACGTTATTGCAAGCGTCCGGTATATTGAGTACTTCGTAAGCCACATATTGCAATTCCAGTTCCACAGGGCCCTTTGTCAGAAAGCTGGCCAATACGAGATAAACAACAACTGCAAACCTTTGCACAATTGCGACATCTACGAGAACACAGACGCTGGAAATGCCTTCAAGGAAATGTTAAAGTTGGGCAAATCCAAACCATGGCCGGATGCCTTGGAATTGCTGACAGGACAAAGGGAAATCGATGGAAGTGCCTTGAGGGAGTATTTCCAGCCGATTATGGATTGGCTAGTGAAGGAAAACGAAAAGAATGGGGTGCATATCGGGTGGGAGGAACCGAGCAAAGTGTGTCGTAAATCCTCGTGATGTTTTTTTGGATGGCGTAAATAAATGTAATTTTCTAGCAATAGTTTGTTGTAAACAAGTTTCGGTTGTTTTTTTGTTTTTGAGTTTGATGGGTTTGAGTTTGACATTTTAAGTTTTAACAATTCTGTGTTGTTAACCATTTTATCTTGATAATAATTTTGGGTTCTTAACAATTTGGGGTTTCAACAATTTGGGTTTTTAACAATTTAGGTTTTTAACAATTTGGACATTGAACAATTTTGGGTTTTGAACTATTTTGGACTTTTAACAATTCGGATTTATAACAGACGTTCCACCATTCAGTATAGTTTAAATACATCATAGTAATGGAATGGTCCTGTTAAACAAAATAAACATGATAGTTAAAATGAATAAACTTTACCCCGTGAAGTAAATTAAATCCTCAATACAGTAAAAATCCAGTCTGAAGAAGTAGAATAATATTTTAAATTAAGTACATTAACAATTCTATAAAGTCAATTTACTACAAAAAGAATGTAGATTGACGTTTGCATTATGTAATATACCTGTATGTGACCACCCGCGCCCATAGAAAAAGGGACCAAATTTTCATTAGACTAAAGATGGATGATGAAATAATCGGTTTTATTATAATCGATATATTTCATGTCGATAAGTTGAAAATAAACATGTGTGAGCAAAGAGAAGGAACTAAAACTTCAATTTGAATTCTCCCTAGTGAAGTAGTTGCCTCATAGTCTGTCAAAGAAAAAAGGATTAGAATGGAGTTTTCTTTATTAAATAATTTAAAAAATAATTAATATTGTTAATTAATAACCAATTATGTTTAAAAACATAATAATTAATTATAAAATGATTATGAATAAAACATTACGCATTTTAGAATTTTTGCGGATGAACGAAATTTAGTACAACGCGGTTTGAACCTGATTTTTAAGAGTATTTTATGAATAATATAATTTCAGTCTTATTCATAAACAATGCTTAAATCTGGTTTAAGCCAGGTTGTACTAAACCTCGTTCAAGCTCAAAAATCCTCAATTTCAAGATTATAATTGTTTGACTACTTATGAATAAAACGAAATTATATTCTAAAGAAATATACATAATAAAGCAATTCTAAAACCACACCAACGTGATCAGCAGAATGTCTTCTGTATAGAAATCATAAAAACTTAATGTTGACCTCCGAGAAGATTTAGTCCCTTTTCCTATGAACGGAACGGTTGCATATTAATCCTACTTCGTAGATATCTCGTACATAGGTACTTTTTATTTTATATTTATGAACTATCCCATGTAGGAGATTATGGTGGCCCAATGTTGGCCCAGAGTTGCGCCAATAATTATCAACTCTAGTCCAGCATTGTATTCATGTACTAGCCTAAGTCTGGTTGAATATCAGGATAATAACTTGGGGCCCAGGCTGGCATGCGAGCTTGGCCGAACCTTGGTTAGCTCATATTGGCCCAAACTTACCATGCAATAGAATAGGTATCAAAAGGCTATTTTGCATTACTCACAATAATAACAATAATGATTCATTTGTCCTAAATTCACAAAGAAATGCTACTAAAACTGACACTTTAGGCATGTAATACATTCCAGTCATGTATCACAAAGTTTCGCCCAAAATTTTAAGTACAAATCTATATCTTTTACTGTTACTCCTTTCGGCAATCTTACCTTCTGGCGTTGTTGGGCGTGATGAGGATGAATGTTGCGCCAAGACGTATTTGAACTACCTGAACGAGAAGAGTGCGAAGGAGATCAACATTATCGAGAACGCCGAGTGGGATTTCGAGACTAATTTGACAGAGGAAAATATTAAGAAGTGCGTAGAAGTCGCCGTGAGCGTCTCCGCGGAAACCAAGAAGGATTGGGAGAAAATCAGGAAGATGGATTGGAAAAGTTTGAAAGACAACGACACTCGCAGACAGTACCAGTTTTTTTCGATCTTGAACGAGATGGCGCTGCCTTCTGACAAATACACCAAATTCGAAGAGTTGACCAAGGCGATGCAAGAGAAATACTCGAAGGCTAATTTATGCGCCTTCGACAACAGGACCAAGTGTGATTTAGCTTTGAATCCTGAGTTAACGGAAGTGTTTGCGAAGTCGCGGAATCCTCGGGAATTGGAATATTATTGGGTAGAATGGAGGAAAGCTGTCGGGGTCAATCTTAAGGACATTTACATTCAATACGTCGAATTAATAAATGAAGCGGCTAAGTTGAATGATTTCGCGGATGCTGGGGAAATGTGGTTGAATTCATACGAATCCAACAGTATTAAGTGTGTTTTCGAAAAGCTGTGGCAGGAAGTGAAGCCGTTGTACCTGCAGTACCACGCGTACGTACGATTCAAGCTAAGACAGAAGTACGGTTGTTTAGTTTCGGAGAAAGGTCCCATTCCCGCTCACTTGTTGGGGAATATGTGGGGGCAAAGTTGGGAGGAAATCGCCGATTTGATGCTTCCTTTTCCAGGGGTGGTCAGTCCTGATATTTCGGGCGAGCTAGTCCGTCAGGAATACACCCCAAAGAAAATATTTCAAGCCGCCGAAGATTTCTTCCTTTCTATTAATTTGTCGGCTATGCCGGAAAGTTTCTGGGAGCGGTCGATAATCGAGAAACCTTCCGATAAGGACATTGTTTGCCACGCTTCCGCTTGGGATTTCTCCGATGGAGAAGACTTCAGGATTAAGATGTGCACGCGAGTGGACGAGTCATCCTTTAACACAGTCCACCACGAAATGGGACACATTGAATATTACATTCAGTACAAGGACCAACCAACTGTTTACAGAGATGGGGCAAACGGGGGCTTCCACGAAGCAATAGGGGACACCGTAGCCCTGTCGGTAAGCAGCAAGAAGCATCTGTTCAAAGTTAAGTTAATTGCGAACGAAAATGTTGACAATGAAGACACCCTGAACAGCTTATTCCGCGTAGGGATGTCTAAATTAACATTTTTGCCCTTTAGCTACGTTATAGACTTGTGGCGATGGGACGTCTTCTCCGGAAAAATCACCCCTGAGGACTACAATTGCCATTTCTGGAAGTTAATCCACGAGTACCAAGGACTTGAACCTCCGGTCAACAGAAGCGAGAACAACTTCGATCCAGTTGCTAAGTACCACGTAGTTGCAAACTCCCGGTATATTGAATACTTCGTAAGCCACATATTACAATTCCAGTTCCACAGGGCCCTTTGTCAGAAAGCTGGCCAATACGAGATAAACAACAACTGCAAACCTTTGCACAATTGCGACATCTACGGGAACACAGACGCTGGAAATGCCTTCAAGGAAATGTTAAAGTTGGGCAAATCCAAACCATGGCCGGATGCCTTGGAGTTGCTGACAGGACAAAGGGAAATCGATGGAAGCGCCTTGAGGGAGTATTTTCAGCCGATTATGGATTGGCTAGCGAAGGAAAACGAAAAGAATGGGGTGTACATCGGATGGGAGGAACCGAGCAAAGGATGTCGTAAATCCTCGTGAGATTTTTTTTGAATGACGTAAATAAATGTAGTTTTCTAGCAATTGTTATGTGTTGTAAACACTTCCTGGTTATTAACTTTTTTTTTGTTTTTAACAAATTGAGTTTGGGTTTTAACATTTCAGATTTTAACATTTCCGATTTTTACATCTCAGATTTTTATATTTCCGATTTTTACATCTCAGATTTTTACATTTCAAATTTTTACATATCAGATTTTTACATTTCAGATTTTTACATCTCAGATTTTTACATTTCAGATTTTTACATTTCAGATTTGAACATTTCAAATTTTAACAATTTACCTGTTTTGGATTCTTAACAATTTGAATTTTTTACAATTTTTTTGTTATTAACTATTTTCTGCTTTTAACAATTTCTTCTTTTTATCAATCAAAATTACATCGTTCTAATGCATAACACCGCCTCTGTATGCACAAAGCGAGCAAAACTGAGAAGTGAGTAGATCCTTAGAAATTGCGCATATATTCCAGGAAGAACAGGTATTTAAGCTTCAGCTTTGACAGGGCTGTAAATACGAAGAAAAAATGGTGCTAATAAAAGGGTGCCCCTAGGTGGGTGGCCTTTGTGATTTAAATACCGAAACCACAATATTACCAAACTGTTCGTTCGACTTCCGGAAGTCTTCTAGCTTTACCTGAGAAGCCCATAAAATACACCTTTAATAAAGCCCAAACTTTTTGCATCGTCCACGGAAGAACCCATTCAGATAAATAAATAAATAAAGAAATGACAGACACCCCCCTACAATAACAATTCTGAAACGTGGCTCTGAATAAATATTTAGCGCTCGTGTTGACGACAATACCACCAATGCATTTTTGTTGAAGAAAGAAACTACAGAAAAGTGTTATTCAAGTTATGAACGTTCCTAATATTAGTAATAGTAATCATAATTAACAATTATAAGACAAACAGAAGAGCGCATTAAAAAGCCGAATCCGCGATGCAACCCGTTCGGCTTACACCCTCCATCCCTCTCTCTTATAATGAGACGGATTATACCTGAATTAGATGTGTAATCTGCGCGCTAGATGGCTCTCGCAGGTTGATTTAAAGCGCTGTGTAAATTTATATTTCCCTCATGTATGCTTTGTACATAATATAAAGTACACTGTTTATATTTGCGTAGCAATATTGGCATGTGGACACAGCGCTTTCAATTTCACCACTTTTTCCATTTTTGCAAACTTTGCGATGCGAATTTATGTTGCTAAAATTATAGGGCAAAAATGAAAATTCGCGAACGAATTAAGATTGACCGCTTATTGTATGATTACTTCATAATTTTCTATTTTAAACATGGAATCGTACAATCGATAGAAAAACAAGGAAATTGATTAAGTAAAATCGAAATTTAAAAAAAATCATTCGCAAGTTGTTTTGCTACCTTTCCAACCAACGTAAACTCCATTTTCCTCGTTTGTCTTCTTGAGCCATCGTATGATTGGTTCGAAGTATTCTCGCAAGGCGCTGGCATCAATCTCTCTTTGTCCAGTCAACATCTGTAAGACCTCGGGCCAAGGTTTCGAACTCCCCAATTTCATCATCTTTTTGAAAGCATCCCCAGCTTGGCAACTTTTGTAAATATCGCATAAATGCAAAGGTTTCTTCGGATTATCGGAGTGGTATTGGTCGGCTTTCAAGCAAAGCGCCCTGTGGAACTGGAATTGCAGAATGAAACTCATAAAGTACCTGATGTATTTAACGTTGGCAGCAATGTGATATTTGGAGATTGGATCAAAGTCACTTTCAGAGCGATTAATTGGGGGTTCAACTCCTTGGTACTCGTTCCTCAGCTTCCACCAATGGCAGTTGTAATTTTTTGGTTCTACTCTCCCGGAGAAGACATCCCATCGCCACATATCCACCAAATATCCAAAAGGCAAAAAGGCGATTTTGGACAAACTGGCCATAAAAAGGTTGTTGAGGATGTCTTCAACTCCATGCAGGTTTTCCTTAGATAATCCTATGTTGTGCAGGTGCTTTAGGCTCCTAATGGATAGCTCTATGGTATCTCCGATTGCTTCATGAAACCCTGGATTCGCACCCTCCCTGTAAATGCTGGGCTGATCCTTGTATTGCATGAAGTACTCGACGTGCCCCATCTCGTGGTGAATAGTGAAAAAGGATGATCCATCCACGGTGGCGCACATTTTGATCCCGAAAACCTTATCGTCGAAGAATTCGGAAGCTGATGCGTGACAAACTATCTTTCGTTCTTTAGGTTTCTCGAGGATGGAAATCTTCCAAAATTCCCTAGTCATCCGCGAGAGGTTCAACGAAACGAAGAAATCTTCCGCGGTTTGAAAAATCTTCAAAACTGTATAGTTTTGCCTGATGAGTTCTTTGGTTATGTCAGCATAAGTTTCATTGTTGAATTTCTGCTTAGGACAAGGGAGAAACCTTTCAAGACTTTGCCACGTTTGCCCCCACATGTTTCCTAACAGGTGTCCAGGAATAGGTCCTTTTTCAGAGACGACTTTATCACCATACGTCTGTCGAAGTTTGAATCGCACGTAAGCGTGCAATTGAAGATACAAAGGCTTTACCTCTTCCCACAAACTAGCGAAGACTCGAGTGATATTTTTGGATTCATAAGGGTGCAACCACATTTCCGCAGGATCTTTGAAATTATTCAGTTTGGCCGCCTGTTTGAGTAATTCGACGTATTCGACGAAACATTGTTTTAAGTTGGAACCAACAGCTTTCCTCCATTCTACCCAGTAATACTTCAGTTCTTCAGCATCCTTTGATTCCGACATAATCTCCCTGATCTCCGGCTCAATTTGCAAGTCGCACTTCCTCTTGTCCTTGTACGAGCAAATTTTCGCTGTCGAGTGAGTCTCCTGCATGAAGGTCACCAATTTGGCGAACTTGGAATAATCTTCGTCAGGCAAAGCCTCTTCCCCGATTACGGAGAATTTGGAGAATTGCCTGCGTTGGTCTTCGTCCTGAAGCTTTTGCCAATCGATCTCCTTCGTCATCTCCCAGTTCCTCTTGCTTTCCAAAGCGCTGATCTCCTTCATCTTCAGGAACTTCTTTAAATTGTCCTCTGTTAGGTTGGTTTCGTAGGACCAAGCGGCATAGTCACTTGCTTTTCCATATCTGGCTAGGTTCTTGTTCAGGATTCTTAGGAATGTCTTTGCGCATTCTTGCTCGAGGGCAGAAGCTTGTGGGAGGGTGGTAGAAAGGAAGATGTATGAGGGATGGATGTAGAAGTGAAGGATGTAAGAAGGAAGGATGTAGAAGATGACTTTTAGGTAGACCATTGTGTCAAAAGGTCTTTCTTAAGTTTTCTTGTTCTTCTCTGTATACTATCATTTATGTTTTGTTTTATCATTTTGATTTCTTTTTATTGATTTTTGCTATCTATTTGTTTCTTTATTATTCTTATTTTATAATTTTGCACAAGCCTTTCACTTGTTTCTTTTTTTGTGATTTTAAACACATCACTGTGTTTTTTTTTGTCTTAAATTGAGTTTAATCTATTGTACATTAGTACAATTATTATTATTATTTTTAATTTTATTTTCTTCTCGACCAATTACATATATTTAGGCATGTTAATTTTCTTTGGAATTTTGGTCTAATAATAATACTAACTCAATGGAATCTTTTTAAATTATTTATTGTTCGGACGTTTCGAGGCGTGGTTTGCCTCTTCTTCAGCG
This sequence comes from Quadriops clusia, assembly GCA_033557875.1. NCBI lineage: Eukaryota > Metazoa > Arthropoda > Insecta > Coleoptera > Hydrophilidae > Quadriops > Quadriops clusia. The sequence goes on along the minus strand of JAWQRP010004953.1, from coordinate 3,039 downwards.
AATATAAAAAATTCTTTAAATTAAGTTCATTCTGTAAAGAAACATTTTGTCAGTGGATTCTTTTAAGATTTTAGTACATATGAAAGGTGGAGATGATTACAAGTACATACCTAAATTGTTGAAATGATTATTAACTATATCTACTAAAACTAATTAAATTTAAATGAATTATCCTACTAAGTGCTACATTTTAATTTTAATTTTTATCAACACTTTGTTACATAGCAGATCCCTGTAACCATGTTACCTTGCTCTTGACTGTGGTTCAGGTTCTTCCATCGTTCATTCTGCTGTCTAACTGTCGCCATGCATTCACCCAACAAAAAAGTTAAAATTAAAATGTAGCACTTAGTAGGATAATTCATTTAAATTTAATTAGTTTTAGTAGATATAGTTAATAATCATTTCAACAATTTAGGTATGTACTTGTAATTATCTCCACCTTTCATATGTACTAAAATGTTAAAAGAATCCACTGACAAAATGCTTCTTTACAGAATGAACTTAATTTAAAGATTTTTTTATATTCGCTGAAGAAGAGGCAAACCACGTCCGGACAATAAATAATTTAAAAAGATTCCACTGAGTTAGTATTATTATTAGACCAAAATTCCAAAGAAAATTAACATGCCTAAATTATTATTATTATTTAATATTTCCATTTTCTTGGATATTGATGACTACCTACGTTTAATATTCTCGAAAATTTATACATATGAAATTGTATAGTTTAGGAAACATTATACTTTGCATATAAATAAGTCAGGAAATAAGGACATCAATAAGTGTTTTCCTCAGAGGCACAGGAGAGCAAGACGTCGCCAATGAGTAGAAATTGGCTTCGTCTGGGAGCTCAGAGCCGTCCCGATCCATCTTGAAATCTGATACCAGGCTTTTCAACACAGGCCCGACCTTCATGGCTGTTCAAACAAGCAGATTGCCCTAATGGAGGTTTAAACAAGTGACGGGGGTTAACCGCTGCTCGCCGGCCATGCAGGATTAAAATCCCTATTAAGGCAATTAAGAAGATTCGCTCGCCTAAATCTTCACATTTGAGGCTCGAATGGAGCTCCGGAATTACTGTCCTTAAATTTGGGCTCGGAACTTCAGTTTGCAATTTGCTAATTTAGTCGAGAGTTTAAGCTTGCGACTTGGGATTGCAATTTATGCTTGCAATGTGGATTTTTTAATTCAGCTTTAATAAAAAAAAGAAGTTTTTAAATTGAGCTTTTAAATTAAGTTTTAAGTTATTAAATTAAGTTTTTGTTTTTCAGTTAAGTTTTTAAATTAAGTTTTATGTTTTTAAATAAAGTTTTAAGTTTTTAAATTAAGTTTTAAGTTTTTAAATTAAGTTTTAAGTTTTAAGTTTTTAAATTAAGTTTTAAGTTTTTAAATTAAGTTTTAAGTTTTTAAATTAAGTTTTAAGTTTTTAAATTAAGTTTTAAGTTTTTAAGTTCAAAGTATTTAAGTTAAATTGAAAGATTTTAAATTACGTTTTAAGTTTTTTAATTAAGCTTTACGTATTTAATGTCAGCTTACCAAAGGGTTTGGAAGTCATCTTGAAGATTATTTCTAGACTACAATCATGGCCGATATTGATTTTATTAAGATTTCCCAGGCTGAGTACGTGGACAGCGTTCTGTCAATATTTGCTCGGGGAAGTAGATGTTCTCATCAACCATAGTAGATAGATCGAGTTTCTTTCTGGTCGATATTCCCTAGTACATCCGTTCTCACATGCCTCGCTCTGCTGTGCTGAGAGGAGAGACGGCTTTATAAAATTGTTCTCAAAATGGTAGAAAGACTATAATAGTTTGTACTTTTTTGTTGTTATTAATTTATCTCGAGTATTAGAGTTTTGCTGTTCTTACAGTTTCCGACGGGAATGGAAATGGGTTGCCACCATTTTTGCCATTTGCATTATGGCAACCATTCCAGGGACCCAAGAACGTTCCGAAACCCCCAAAAGACCCTACCTTCATCCTGTGATCATTGTCCTGATGTAAGTTTCCTTATTTCAAAATTACTACCTTAGATTAGATGTAAAATTTATAACAATGTTATATAATAAGTTATAATAATATTAAGTGTTGTTGTTTGTGATTTCAGAATCAATTGCAGTTGGTCTCGGAGAAAAGCCGCAACAGTGAGAGATTGGCGAAACTGGAGGAACAGCTGAAAAATTTGAGCATCGTCCATAATCGGTAATTGTATAATTTTATTAATTTTATTAATTTTAAAAGATTAATACAGCAAAATGACTTTTTAGTAGCGATATTTAAAATTATTTAATGATTTTTCTACAAATTTTACACAATAGAAACATTATTGCAAATTGGAAGGAAATTCAGACCCAGTTGACAATTTGATATAATGAAAGAGATACTTCCTGAGAAATTATTTATTTTTATAATATTACTGATCTTTTGTAGAGGTCTGATGATGCCCATGTAGGGTAAAACCAGTAGCGTTGAAAGTATATGAAAATAAAGTCGAGGGAGCACTAAAAAAATGATTTTGCTTTATTAATATTTTATCCTTCTATTTTAGCCTTTTATTGATCACTTTTAAATTGTTATAATTGGTCTAATTATCCATTAAGTTCCAGTACTCATATTTTCCAAAGCCTGCTTTTATCTACATAGAGTATTTCAACTTTCAAAAGTTTAACTCAGGGAAGTTCTACTGTAGTTACTGTAGCCACCCTTATTCCTGATATGTATTACTTCGCAGATATAAAGTTTATAAATTACAACCAGGGCGGCTAAATTTATGGCCCTCGGCTTGCTGCCTCTTTCCTCCCATCATTGTTCTCATACGATACGAGATATACAGACACGCTTATACACACACACACAGACTCACACCTTCATACACATAACTTTAAGTACACACACACCTTCACGTACACACACACTTTCACGTACACACACACCTTCACGTACACACACACCTTCACGTACACACACACACACCTTCACGTACACACACACCTTCACGTACACACACACCTTCACGTACACACACACCTTCACGTAC
>JAWQRP010004952.1:0-11267 GCA_033557875.1 Quadriops clusia | reverse complement strand
AAATGCTCCTTGCGAGGCAATTGTAAAAAAAAATTGCTGGGTTGCCACGTGCGAAATCTGGTATTTCGATAGCAGGTTTGTCATCTTTATCTGTTTACATTTAAAGCGATGCATTAGAAGAGTTCCGTTTCAAGGCAGGGTCCTTTGCGGGTGAGATACGTACGTAAGGGGGGTACTGTTTACATTTGTAAAAATCACGTGAGCTAGCTGCCACTTAAATGTAGAAGCAGACGTAAAAAGGTCATCACGGGGACTTATCTACGAAATGCGAGCTGTTACCTGCTACTTCAGTGCGCAAGTCTCTGACAAGTTGTATCTACCAAATCAAGACCAACTATAAATTCGCAACTCATATCCAACAACTTGATGTCGCGGAAACTCAATTTGTTGATGACTATTTCTGACTGCCGTTAGAACAAACCTATTAAGAAAATGACCTACCTCGAAGGAATGGTCTGGATCCTCTTGGGAGGTTTCCTCCTTTCGGGAATCTCCTCAAAGTTGATCCATTCCTTCTGGATTCCCTTGGGGGGCAACGGTGGTGGCGTCATTTCGTCCCCAGTGCTGCTCGGAGTGTGTCGATGGATACCTTTCTCTGCAAAGTCGAACCAATTACCAGAAGCCTTCTTTGGCGATTTCATCTTCCGCTCGTGCGGCTCGTCCTTTGGCAACGAAATTTTCAGTTTCTCCACGTGTCTCGCCTGGCTTTCGGCCAAATTCCCGGATCCCGACGAATCTTCGCAGTAGTCCTCCAGGGAACTTGGGATTATCGGGGTCGTGGATCTTGGTCGCTCGATGGGGCACATCCTCATTTCGATATTCACTTAAATATAATGTATAAATTGAATATTACGCAATAGGCCCTAAAGGATTTAAGTCAAAAGAATACTTTTATGCAGAATGTTATTATGAAAGTACAAAATTGGCTATATAGGTTATGGTCTCGGACTAAAAGAATAAAAAAGGAACAAATCAAGTTTTCTTACCTCGATGTTTAATGGGCACTATCGGAATGGCAACAGATCTCTCTAAAGGCAACGTTGTTGGAATGTAAGGAAGCTCATCTTCGAAGGAATCTTGCTGAAACACCAACCCTTTCCTCTCAGGCTCCGTTACCTCCTGTAGGTCCATTTTTTTCTCGCCGCCATTTTTCCCCCTTAAAAATTCCAATTCAGAATCCTTCTCTGATTCCGATGAATACCTGCTGTCGTCTTCGTGAACTGCAGAGGTTTTGTGTTCGGATTCAACTAACTTTTTCTTGACTTCGTTCACGAATTCTTCTTCTGCACTCGTCCCTGCTTTAGGGGCCGACTTGCTTTGGCCAGGACTAGATGCGCGTTGACTAGGAACCGATTCAATTTGGCTAGAAGTTGAGCCAATGTGAGTAGAAGTAGATCCAATGTGACTGGAAGTAAATCCAATATGACTAGAAGTAGATCCAATGTGGCTAGAACTAGCCCCGATGTGACTAGGCATAGACACACTTTGACTAGGCTTAGGACTGCTTTGACTAGGCTTCGGACTGCTCTGACTAGACTTCGAAACCGCTTGACTAGACTTAGACGCACTCTGGCTAGGAACAGTCGCGCTCTGGCTAGGGATGGAGACATTCTGAATAGTCTCTTGAACTAACTCGATCCTTCTTTCGTTTGGAGAAGATGGCACTACATTTTCTTTAGAAGAAATTCTATGAACACTACCTTCCCGACTCAACGGCTTATCGGAAAAAGAGGAACTTTTGACTGGGGGCGAGAAGGTTTTCTTCACTGACGGGCTGCGCCTTAAGGGTGGTTCAGGAGGTTCCCGTTTCGAGCCTGGAGAATCCTTTTTTACTCCTGGTGGTTCCTTTTTTACTCCCGGAGACTCCTTCGTTCCAGGAGACTCCTTCGTTCCAGGAGATTCCTTCGTTCCAGGAGATTCCTTCGTTCCAGGAGATTCCTTCATTCCAGGGAAATCCTTAATCTCTGGTGAATCCTTTTTAAACCCCGGACTCTCCCTTTTAAACCCCGGAGAATCCCTTCTAAACCCCGGCGAATCTCTTTTTTGTCCTGGCGACTCCTTCCTTGCCCCGGGGGAACCTTTTTTCGATCCAGGAGAATCCTTTTTAAATCCTGGTGATTCCCTCTTCGATCCAGGCGATTCTTTCCTCATCCCCGGTGACTCCTTTTTATTGCTAATTAATTCTTTATCTAAGTCCCCCATCTCCAGCTTCATACCTTTCCTCGCTCCTTCCATTTCCGAGTGGTGCTTTTCCCTCCTTTGCTTCTCCTTACCGGTGACAGTTTGACAGCTGTCGTCACTTTCCGTGGCACTAGATCTTCTTAATTGCTTCTCTTTAGGCAACTTGGTGGTGAATATCTCGTTGGTGCTCCCCAACTTCGTGGTGAACACAATGTTCTCACTGCTAGTACTACTTTGCCTGGCGCTTTGATCCGGAAGCTTTGCATTCTTTCCCTTCGATGCTGATTCTCTGGTAGTTCTCTCTGAACTCTGCTTGGATCCTTTCGATTCTTCAGATCCTTTGGATTCCCCGAAAGCTTTCGATTCGTGGAAAGTTTTGGATTCGCCGAAAGTTTTCGATTCCCCGAAACTTTTCGATTCCCCGAAACTTTTCGATTCGCCGAAAGTTTTCGATTCCCCGAAACTTTTCGTTTCCCCGAAAGTTTTTGATTCTCCGAAGGTTCTCGTTTCCTCGGAAGCTTTCGATTCACCGGAAGCTTTTGATTCCCCAGTAGCTTTCGATTCTCCGGAAGTTTTAACTTTTCCCAAAGCTTTCGTTTTATCAGCAGCCATTGCTTTTTCAGAACCATCCGATTCTCCGGAAATCCTCGTTTCCCTAAGAAGTATAGGTTCCCTGGGGCTCTTTGGGCTCCTTGACTGGGGAGATGTCTTCAATTCCGAAGCTTCAGTGTTCCTGCAAGCAGCCTCTATGACGGTTTCCTGAGAATCCTGACTTGAAGTCTTCAAATCCAGTAAACTGCGATTTTCGTAATACGTAGGTGAATGGAGGGGGATTCTAATGCTCTGAGCTTCCAAAGGCTTCTCTTGGTAGTCCAAGTCCCTCCTTCCTTTGCCCTTAACTTTACCTTTTTGTTCGCCGTTGAAGGTGAATTCCACGTTAGTCATTTGGCTTTCCAACCCCTCGCTGGATTTACCTTCCGGCTTCTTTTCATCCTTCTTGCTTCCTCTGAAAAGCGAAAAAACGGATTTTTGTTTCCCTTTGCTGTCGATGCTCTCGGTGCTAGATGGCGCCATCGACATGTTGGTGGGAGTCTTGGATCGCTCCCGGCTTTTTGATCGGCTGCGCCTTCGTTCCCGGTCGACGTTCCCGAAAATCCCGGTGAGGGTGTTTTTCCTCTTGACCCCTGTCGGGGACTCGGGGCTCAAGACGCCTTCTTTGCTCTTGAAGAGGGAGCAAAAGGAGCTTTTCCTCGAAAGGGAAGGGGAGGGGCTCTTACTACTCAAGTTGGTGTCCCGCAGGAAGGTGTGTTTGGATCCTAACTTAGGGCTAGCACTTGGGGTGCTTGATATGCTTCTACCCTGAGCCTGGGGGGCGGCGCCGCACGGCTGCTCCTTCTGAATAATTTGCGCAAATGATTGGGCAGGCTTCTTGTTCCCGTCGCTCAAGTTGAGCGAATCCGGCTTCTGCGGCTCTGAGGACTGCACCGCGATCTGAGAGGTCGAGACTTTGTGGGTCGAAGTCGATGGCTCATCGTCGTACATGTGGTCCGGCTTGAGCCTGATCCTGATGTATAGGGGCCCGTGATCTTGGTACCCCGACGAAGACGGGCCCGAAGCAGACCTCTTGTGTTGCTGAGGCTGCTTCACTTGGGGCTGCTTAGATTTGCTCGAGCTCGGTGAACTCTTCGAGGACTTTGATGAGGCGTTCGCTTGCGGGGATTTTCGAGGAGTTGTTGAAGTCCCGGCCTGGACCTTCGGGTCTTTCAATCGGACTCGAGGCTGAGAATTTGCTGTTGATGTACTAGGGGCCAGGTCCACCGGAAGTGGGCCTAAGTAACCATAAATAATACCATAAACATTATAGGTAACAATGTATTATTTTTCGTGCGTGTGAGATAAATTTATTGTTATTTTTAAATGATTGTCTTTTGTTAATGGTGTTTTATGAGTAGAAATTAACAAAATGGCATTGGTGAAGAATTGCATAGAGATGATTTAAGATTGAGTAGTGATTGATGGTGAATAAAACTATGTAGATCTTACTAGTTCCATCATCTATGAAGGCCATTTGCTGTGTAACCGCGCCGGTGTTTTCTTTGTTTGAACAAAAATACAAGAAATCAGAGTTAAACAAAATTTAAGCCCCTCGTATCGTATCGCAATGATGCAGTGCGGCATTTGTTAGGAATTGCAAGAATGGTCGAAATTCCAAGAAAACCTTATCGACCTAAGAGAATCTAGCTTATACGTTTATTATACTTACATTTTATAAGTATAGGGATTGTAAATTAAATAGAATACTGTATTTTCATAGATCCATCTAATATTTTTTATTTTTAGAAAGGTAAAGCAGTGGAAAGATTCATATTTTAAGAACAAAAACTAGTGTCTGACCGAATTAGAAGAAGTGAGATTTGGAATATTATGAAAAAGAAAAGCAGCACCAAACTAAGGATAGCCATCTGTTCTTTAACACAGAACCGGATGAAGTGGGGGAAAACTGTAAGTAGTCATGCTCCTTTCACCTTTTTCCAGAGCTATTAGTAAAATTTATGGGCGAGTCCTGTCTGGGTTGTCGTCCAAGAACGAAAATTTCAAAAATGATTTAGATGTGGTCGTAAGGTTTTCCTGAAATCCAGACAGAACAAATTAATATTTTAAGCAACCAAAATCACTGCAATGAATTGTTGATTGCACATGCACATTAAGTCAAATAAGCCGAAGAAATCGAAGCGCTAGGATTGAAGATAAGCTAAGACGCTCGAAATCTGGGCATACCTTTGAGTGGTATGTAAATGTATTCGACACCGCTCGGTGCTACAAAAGTCTTGGGCAACTTGGCCTTCCTCTCTCCGTCAGCGCTAGCAGGCCTGTCCACTTTTATGGTGATGTCGCTCTTCATGGTCTGTTTCTCCAGTCTTCTGGCGGGCTTCTCTGGAGCCACCTTAACCTTAGAAGGTGCCGAACCGGCCTCCACGCAGATGCCCTCGGCGAGGATTGCCTTCGTGGGGTCGTGCTTCCTCGAGAGAATCACCTTCTCCAAGTCTTCGGGGTCTTCGAGTTTGGTCCCTTGTTGCTCACTAGCCCCTTGAGCGCCCTCTCGTTGCTTCCCTCCGCAGAAGGAGGTCTCCAGGAGCATCTTGTGCGGAGAAGGTGATCTTGAGAGGCCCGATTGCCCCGATATGATCGACAGGTGGCTCACATTCGAGATCCTGCTGTGAGCTGAGCCTTGGCTTCCTAAACCCCAAAGATAAATAAATAATGCTTTAAAGACCTTCATGAAATTAGGGGGAGAAATCTACGGTTACAATCGGGCATGCAATACGTATATTGTACATAATATGTATTTTCAAAAAATATTACTGGTATAATTACAGGTAGGTGTAATTATAGGTATAATTGTTATAGGTATAATTATTATAGATATAATTACTCTGTGTTATTATAATTGATGGTTTAATTAATATAAGGTAATGCGATGTGATTTTCAATGCCTGACGACTAGACTATCCTCTAATCAAATCTCTGCAAGTGACAAAGCATGCTTGATTTCAATAATTAAACGTTTGGGGATGCAATTGTTAGAGTTGCTATTACAGGTGGGCATGGTACTTTTATTACATATGTCTGGTGGTGGCGTAAAGTGTTCGTGGCCTGGATTCGGGTGTCATGTGCCACGTGACTAATGACAAGAGTTGGGAAAAAGAAGAGCTAATCATACCCAAACGGTACTTATTCTCTTTATGACTACCTATGCTGGATAATCTGGACGTTCGACCAGATATCGAAAGGAGTCCTATCTCGGAGCTTTGAGAGTCTTTGCGTTGGTGGTGGCACTGGGAGTCCATGCAGGGCGACTGGGGACACGTCCGGTACTTCGACCTCAGATGGGGGTCGTGGAAGTCGAGCTCTTCCGTGGAAGACCTGAGATCTAATGTTCCTGGAGGGTGAAGCGGTGGAAAATAAAACGGAAAATTAGTGTTACTCTCTTTTGATACTACAATATTGTTTATTTATAGTAAATAGAAGCCAGGACTCGACCAACTGTACTTAAGTAGTTAATACCAGAGATATGTGGTGATACCTATACTATATATCTTACATTCCATTGCACCGTTCATTTATAAAATCGACTAAATCAGAGAGGAGTTAAGAATGGCGTTCTTTGTAATAAGTTCTAAGTAGAACCACATATGCGTGACATAACTTAAGTTTTGTTGGTTCAACCCAACGGGTTGGTTCAACCGGTCAAATATTCCATACCACAGATACTAAAGCATCAAAGTAAACTAGATAGGATAGAATGGAAGATAGAATAGAATGGAAGATAGAATAGGATGGAAGATAGAATCGAATGGAAGATAGAATAGGATGGAAGGTAGAATCGAATGGAAGATAGAATAGAATGGAAGATAGAATAGAATGGAAAATAGAATAAAGAGTAGTAAGAAAAAATATTCTTAAAGAATAGTAAAGCTCCCACAAACCTTCTTCTTTAAATCCCAATCCTAATTTGGCACCTCCAGGATCGTGTCCCCCAAACAACTCCCGTTCGGGCGTGCTATCTCGACTGTCCTCGTGGTGCGAAGAACTGCTCGCCCTGGAAATATCAATTCTGGGCGTGCTAGGGGTCTGAAGACTGAGCCTTGCGGTGCTCGCCTGAGACCCCGGAGGCGTGGACGTGGAGGACATGGCGGTGGTGGTGCTGTTTGGGGAGCTGGGGACCGCCGAGGGGGCCCCAATCAGACTGATCCCGGTATAGACAAATTCGGGACTCGTCTTCTGAGCAGTTGCTGCCGGCGTGCTAGGCGTTACATCCTCTCGAATCCCAGGAAGACGGACCACCGAACCCGAGTGTTTCTCTTCGGGGCTATCCAACTGGAAGAAGACAACAGCAGTGAGGGTTTTACTTGCCCGTAGCCACTCTTCCGTAATTTGGTTTAAGTAAAATTTAATGTGAAATCAAACCTTTCTATGGTTCATTCATTCTTTGCTCAGCTTGAATTACTCATTCAGACTTTTTCTAACTGTGCGCTCATGCGTATGCAATATACTTTGCAAGAACGTATAGTTCTGTGTGTGTTACGAATGTTACAGGGTGTCCATCTATCTTCGCCTCAGAGGGAGAGGCTCTTAAGGTTGAAATTCGCTCAATGCAACTGCCGAATCGAGATCGGCCGGCTACCTGCCTGTGTGTATGTGTGAATAGAAAAGCTGTTAAATATTTTTCTATTGGACATCGAAGGAGCTGTGCTGTGGACCACATGTCTAATTTTGAGCAACATACAATACACTAAGATTTATGACCGTTCCTGACCATTCATTTTAGACACACCCTTAGCTCGCATCAACCTTAAGCGTAACAATGGATTGAGGCGAAGACAGATGGACACCCTGTATACTCACTGACCAGGATCAAAAATTTATTAAGGACGAAAAGTTTATCAACGATCAAAAATTTAAATATTTAATTGAATCAACCAGAGGATTTAATGTTTTTATTTACAGTTTAAACGTTACATAATATATACACAATAATGCATAAAAAATGTATGTAGTAGCAATATTTTCATGAAATCAGGAGAATATCGTAATTATTTAAGACTTGAATTACTGAATTAGGACTATAAAACGGGATGAAATGTTTACCTATTACTATTATTTAGGTTATGTATAAATGAATATTAAATATAAGTAGTTAATTATTTGCGTTTGCAAGTTACGTGAAGTATCAAGGATTAAATAGACAAAAGTAGATGAAAATAATGCTCTGCGATAACAATGTAATAAAATTAAAACAAAATAACAAATAAATACTAGGGTTTCTGCTTCTTTTGTGGTTCTTTTGTTGGTGCTCATTTGTAGGCCGTTGTGGTCAAGTCGCTGTTAGAGGAGCAACTGCTTGTGCAAGCGGTGCAACCACTTTGGCATTGGCAGCTACTTTGGCAACTGGAATCGTTGCACATGCTGTGATTCCTGGAGTCGCAGATTTCGATGAACTCTTCTGCTATGACTCGATCCAATCCTGTGTAAGTCTTAGCCACGTCTTCAGTTGTTAGTTTTGGGCTTTTCTCCTTGGACTTGGAGCGAGATTTAGACTTTGAGGTTTGCTTGCAATATTGTCGGTGAAGAGCTACTTGTTCCTTCGTGGAATATTTCCTGTGCCTCCTTTGTCCCATATCTTGAGGAGGGATGATTGGAGATGGTATAGGGCCCAAGGGGGCTGGTATTAAAGGGTACGGGATGACTGGTGAGGCTGACATCATTGGAGAGGGTTGCATTGCGAAGACTGGAAGTCCTCCAGATAGCTAGATAAAAAAAAAGAAATTTTCAAGAATAGCGTTAACATTTTATGGGCAATAAATTTGTAAATGAGGTAAATGTGGTGCTATACGGTTTGCGACGTATAAACTAGATAGTTTTGCAAATAAGTGGTCGCATTAGAAAGTTTGCATTTCGTAATATTAATATTCAGAGCGCTTCTCTTGATGTATAACACTTGATTTACATGTTTTGCATATGTTATTACTGCCATAATACGTCTTTAGGCCCATTCTGCTATTAGCTTGGCTCGTGTTCTGAATAGTGTATCAACGGCCTGGAAATTTGGGGCGTAAATTTAGATCTTAGTATGTATTATTGCTGACGTACGAAGAAAAAGGTTTCTCTGGCAATCCGATTTATAAATATTCATTCTGTATAGGCTATATACACTATTATAGCGGAAAGAAGAAATTGTATATATTATGCGTATTTTTAATGTGCATATGTGTAAACGGTGGAAGGTAGAAGTTAAGGTCAATAACTTTACGAACTTATAGTACGTTTATATACTTTCTCTGAGCCAAACAGCAATAGTTAATAAATTGTTAACTCCATAACGCCCGTGGAGAACCTGTTCATGCTTTTTCAGCCTCACGACAGCCATTGCGGGTTAAACGCGAGAGAAGAAAGTGAAGATGGACAGTGGTTCTAGTCGAAGCTAATTGGATAATTTATGTTAATCTAATGCCTACGTTGGGGATACGATTTGTTTACACATGCATTTATTTTCATGTATCCATTTACGTCCACGTTTTCTGCAAATTTAGGGTCGTTATTTGCATCAAAGCTGTGCAAAGTGTGTCATATTGAAAGTGGTCTGCGATTTGCGGGTTTAAGGTGCGGCCCCCGTTTTGCGTCTCGGCCCAGAGAATGCCAAACGAAGGAAAGAGTTAGCCTGGGGCCCCAAAATTCCTCGCGTTAAAAATCTAGTTTTAATTTCATCTTTAGCTCGCTGATGAATGGACCAGTCCACCTGTGACGTCCGAAGAAAGCCTGACGCTCTCTTAAATTTTATTCGTTTTGTTTGGTTGAACGCGTATATAGAGATACATCAACACAAAATAAAATTTATTAAATTTTCGGGCTTTTGGACGCTAATGATCTGTGTTATGATATGTATCTCTATGAAAGTGAAATTTTGATTAATATAGATCGTCTGGGCTTGGTTTCCTTCCGGCCTTCCACCGTAAACAGTAATTTTGCTGCGGTAATTTTGAATCCGTGGCAGAAATTGGAGCGTAACTCGCTTAACGTGGACGCTCTTGAGGTAATCTCCGTTAAGGTGAGCTCTCCCAAGCCGCTCTCTTCAGGTGAGCTCTTGCAGGGCGACCAAAAATTAAAGCAACTGCGAAAAACAAAACGAAAGTATCACACGAGTGTGCACGCTTAGCCGGCCAAGCAAAAACCACATGTAAACACAGCAATTAAAATTTTAATTAGGATATAAATAAGACAATTAAGTCAGCTTTACTAATAGTTGTGCTGGGTTCTCGGACTTTATAAAGTTATAACTAAAAACTTTACACTAATATTTTACGGCTGGGAACAGAGCATTTGGGCCGATTTTAAGCACCTTGGTTTAATATTTATGACAACGGGTGTTTAGGCATCTAAGTATCTAGAGCGTTATTTCAAAAAATTGGGTTTAATGTTTTATTTTCTGCGCTGGTAGACGAGTCGTCTAAGACTTGAATTTAAATGCCTCGAATAACGTTCTTGAATATCAAATAAAATTTGTTCCCGGACTTTCGGAAGCTTGCGTGTAAACCGATATCATGGTTTCTCGCCTCAAACCATGCAGATACAGCTATTTATTCAGATTGCGGTTCCTTCAAAACGCTAGTCCAAAAAATAAGGAATTTACGGTAAATCTCGTTTTTGTATGCGTTTTCGGGCGAATCGCTGAACTAAGACGCTTCTTGCCTGCCTAATGAAGACAATCTTCGCTGGCCTCTCCTATATAGCATTCTTTGCGGTTTCTGTCATACAAATGAAGTGAAAGACAATGGTCGGGCTTCTGCACAGCAAGCCATGTTTTTGCAATAGGATGGCTCGAATGATCTTTGCCAATTTATTGACATTTCACGACTTTTGGTTGTGTTCCCGAGTGGAATATACAGTCAGGTCCAAATTAAGTGTCCACCATTACAAGCTCTGGTATTATTAAAGGTATATAATTGTTTTAAATTAGTAGCAATTTTCTGCGTCGATTGAGATAAAATGTTGCAAACAATTGAGCATCGCCATTTTCGAGTTTGGTAGTGTACGATATTATTTTAATTGCTGAAACAATAGAAGATTTAAAAAGACTACTAGATCATGTAGTAAATCACAGGCAAGAAAGTCGACATATTTATGTTAGATGTCATGCACGATAAGACTGACGCCTTGAAGATTATAATCGCAGAAAATTTAATAAACTAAATGGATAATATGCAGAAATAATGCTTCAGGGCTGTAGTATCTGATCAAGAATACGCATCAAAATCTATTGATTGTTTTATTAATATAGATCAAAAATAAAGTTTGTAAATTCGATTTCAGTTTTAGCTCCAATTCATTTCATTATTAGTTAAATTTTAATTACGTTTATGTCTGTGCATATTTTTCATATATAGTAGTATAACAATTGTTAATGTACGTCCTACAGATAGAAATCTCCGTCATATTATTTGCTTAACACGGCAGATAAAATCCAAGCAAGGTGTAACGACTACACGCTATTGTCTTCTACCGCAAAAAAGTAGGAAGCGAGAGATATT
>JAWQRP010004951.1:0-11270 GCA_033557875.1 Quadriops clusia | reverse complement strand
TCCCTTACAAAACTCATTGATGTTCTTTAAAATGCGACTTTTTCATAGTGGCGCAACCATCAACGCACATTCACCATAGAAATCGCACTCCTTAAAATGGGAAAATTACCGATGGACGGACGTACGTCCGTACGTACGTACGTTACGACGGTAATTATGTTTGTTGATGGCGCCACCATCAAGCGGGATATAATAACTTATAGATGTCTAGGTAATAATGTACGATATTACAGTTTAGTTTTAAGTCAAAAGTAGGCATGTAAAGTGCGTATTACATACGCTCGGGAGAAAAGTAAATTAAATGTTCACGATAAGTTATATCCAGTCTATTATTGAACCAACTGATGATTTTTGGATGAAAGAATATTTCTTTTTTGGTATAAACATTATTACGGTGAATTGTTTATTATATCAAAAATTTGGAAATCTATCGCGCGCTCTCTGTATATATGTAGGTACAGTTTTAAATATAAAAGTCATTCAAATATTTAAAGTTTATATGTTTAATAAAATAAGTATGTGTACCTAATAATATTTTACAGTTCAAAATATAACTCAAAAACATTTCTTCGTCGATGGTTAAAATTAATTTCCACTTCGGATAGACCCAATAGAGTTTAAATTCTAAAGCTGTAACTGTTCGGTTTGATTGATTATATACAGCCGGAGATGGGGTCGGAAGATTTGTTTAATGGAACAAGCAAGAATATCAATTCCTCAAGGCAGTTCGAGCACCTGAATCGACCCACGGTCATAAATTAGCGAGATCCTTGGAAGTGCCATCAGTAATAGATAATGGCCGCCATGATCGAACCATGACTATATAATGACACGGTACTAAACCATGGGGATTAGCGCTTGTCCTCAGTGACACACTGCATATTACAATGCAAAGCGTTGTCCGCACCATGTTAACATAACAGTGTGGCAATTACACGTCGGGGCATTGGGCCCTTCCCCTAGGAACTCGCTCGCCCAACTTCTCCTCGCTCTTCAAGAAGGCCTAGAACCGAGTAAAAGACGGAATGTTCATCTTGTTAGATGAAAGTAATTTTCTTGTTTGTTTACGTTAAGGTTGCGTTCCTATTATGGAAATTTACAAGAGAATTCGTTTTTCCTCGGAGAAGCAAGGAAAAATTGCGGCCAGCGAGGTCCGGGAATTCTCTCAAACCGAAACTCGAATACCCTTTTGCATGAAATACTCGTAAATTGTTGTACATACTTGAAAACACGCATTTAATTGTAAAACTACGATGGAAATCCACAAGAGGAGGCGTCGCTGTTGTAGGCCCGCGTATAGAAGAAACTTCGCCGTGGAAATTATGATAAATTGGCTTCTGCGTATAAAGAGGGTAAAATACGTAAATGGCTTAATTATGCCACGTTAAAAAAGTTTTACACCCCTGCGCTGACTAAATTACTCAAATTTGCTTTATTGAACGATTTTATATTTAATTTACTTTATTTCCTTCCGAAAATTGCAATAATAAACACCAACAATATTAACTTCCTTTCAACTTAAAGCAAGCTTTTCCTCTATTCCCCTATAATGTGCACAAAAGCCCATTTTGTAAATGGTTCAAAAGTGATTTACAAAGCACTTACCCTTATTGTTTGTATAGACTCTAAATTATATAAAGAATGCATACGGTATCTTTTTAAGAAGACGTACTTCCTAAAGCATTAATAATCCTTTCGAAGCAAGTTGCGCACTATTGTTGCAGTCCGTTCAATTAAATTTAGTCTCGCGTTTTCCGGAGTTAAATTTAACGGAAATAATTCAGAAATCCCATTAAATGCGTTCTTTTTTCTTCTGCCTTTTTTAATACACTTCACATTGCCCAATTCTATTAAGGTTACGCACTAAGGCAGAAAATTTAATTTGTAAATTTGCAGCATGTGGTAGCTTTATTAATTTAGTTTATAAACATATTGTGAACACTGCTGTAATTTCCCTTCGACGAAATAAAATAACGGGACGAGTGTTTAAAACGCCAAATTAATTTAATATACACTCCGCCGCCGTGTGCATAGTTAATCTTAATTAACTTTGGCCTCTCCCATTATGCAATAATTGAATCAAATATGGAAACGAGGGAGGCGCAGACCGCCTGAATTCAAACCTATTCTGTGTATGTATTTTGAAATCCTTTGTTAAATACCACTTCACATTTAATTTCCACTTGCTAATTCTCCTTTTATAAACTCCAATCTTATTCGTTCCAGATTTTTATACAAATTAAAAATATCTAATATCAAAGAATGATGACTTATTAAGTAATGGATACTAGTTGAACATAAAATCTAAACGCCGCACTATGTACTTAAAAGCGTTATTAAACGTTCTAATGGAAAGTGCAATAAAATTAAAACGTATCTAGTATATAATTTCATGATTTTATAACATGTCTGCATAATATTCCCATTGCATGTTTTTAAGTAATTTCGTTAAATTTTACGCTTGGGGTTGTGCCCGGCCAATGTCAAATGATGCATGTGGATAATCGAATTTTAAAAATTTTAACGTACTCGTAAACACACACATACACACAGGATTTGATTACAGAGGTTTTGCCGGGAATCAGGACCTTTATCTGAACCCACATTTTATCCAGGTCCCGTAAACGTGATACGAATTACATTACACTGATTTTTTCTTCTATTTGTTGCAAATCAACTGAAAGGGATCAATAACGTGTAGCATTTTCATAAGTGTAGGCCCTTTCATGGCAACATGAACTCACTAAACAAATATTCTGACTTCTTTTTTGGCCTTTTCCGCGCGAATTTCGTGTCACACAAGCCTCAACTGAACTCATTTCACTTGCAAATTTATTTTTCTTTGCGGAATTACTAGTGGAGTTTACCTGTGTTAAAGGGAAAAGATTTGTAGAAATACGTGTAATTCAAACCAATTTAAAATATTCCAATATTAAGTTAATAATGCAATTGTCTCTGATATTGTAAATGAAAGGGGCAAAATTGTTAGCAGACCACATTTTCGGAACGTTTAATAAAACAGTCTGTTCGTTCCTTACAAAGCAAGGATAATTAACAGACTTCTTTGGAGTTTCCTTTCTATTGAAATCGTAAAATAACGAATAGCCAAGCTTAATCGATCGTAGCCCAAGTTTTGTAACGATAAATTAAAATCTCTTTGTTTACTAGGTTCACGTCGGTCGGTTTTGTATGACTCGGACGGGCCGGGAAACGTGTTCGTTTATGTTTTTAACGTACAAACCGATACATCGATAAGCATGCGGTAATCACTGAATCAACAGAAACCAAGTGAACTGTATGTACCGTAGACAGCCGCACCAGAGGCGGTTCGATGTTTTCCTGGTGAAATTCGTTTCCGTTAGGTACACAACGCTGTTTTCTATAAACTTAAAATTAAACTTTTTAAACAACAAAACTGCTTAGTCGAAAGGAAGTGGGTACTAAGAGGAAGACCCGAAATGGCTACCGGAAAAATTACATTTTTAGTTGCGACATTAGCAGGCCCCGTATTATTGTAAAAATTTAAATTATTTCATGTTATGTCCCTTCTGTTTGGTGCGACCAATGGGCAAACAGATTTTTTCGCTGTGTTACATCCGTTCCAGTTGAAATGGGGAATGGCTGGAATGGCAGAACATGCAATGCTTTTGCAGCATTTTGCCAACTGGTTTCACTGTTGATTATGTACGGTTTATGGGAATATTGCAGTAAATATGTTTGGCAATATTCAGTTTTGCGTAGATTAAAATATAAATATCGCGAAAGCAAACAAACATTTTTCTATAGGGTAATATTAAATATTTACGTTAATATATTTGTGCAACTTAATGAAGTAAAAACCTGTTGTATAGTCGATGTTAAAATACCTTTGCTGTTATGTTGATGTAGTAAACAGTATTCATTTTGTTTTATAAAATGTTTTGTTTTATAGGCTGTTTTGTAGATGTTTTTAAATTCTTTATGGAACTACGTTTAAAAATCAATTATTTTAAAAATTGTCAAACACATCATAACTAATAATTTTATGTCAGCTATTAGAATGGATTTTTTCGAAGCATCTAATCATAATTCGATACTAATTAAATTTCAGTTTAGGAGTAACTGCCTAAACTTGCTTAAGTAAATATAATTTCAACTAAAAGTGATATTTTAAGTGTTATAATCAATCTTTCATTTGGGAAAACAAAACAGTATTACACTAGGAATTACTTATTATAGATTATTTCCCTTTTCATAATGAAACGTCGTAAAATTAATTAATAATAATTGTATTAATTAATTAATACAATTATATATGACGTGTTTGCGTTCGTTATTGGTGTTTTGATAAGATAACTCATAATACTTATAAAACAATGTGAACAATCCTTAGTTAACTAAATGGTTTTATAAAAGTTTTTTAAAGTTTTAAAACTATTATAATAATCGTTTAATAACAATAAACGTTATATTTAACATTATATAAGTTTAGCACGGCATTTCTTTAACTTCAAGTTTGCTTAATAAGTTTTAAGTCAAAGGGATTTGAACAAATTGAAAAATTTGTCGTGGGCAAAAAATGTAAAGTTTGCTTCGCGCACCTCCGCCAATTGTGCACGCACTATTGTAACTGGCGATCAAAATTAAAGGAACACCTACGAGCGAGTAAATTATAAATTATTTTGTAGAGCTTCTTATGCCATAGACTAAATGCATATTGTCTTCTGCTGTCGGAAGTTATGACAGTTAAAAGTCGTGAGTGCGATTTTTTCTTTCATTGTCAATAACTTCGTTAAAAATTGTCGCAGAAAAATGAATTAAAGTGGAATACATAGAGAAATGTTCACACTACAAAATGCATTTGGAGAAATCAATTGAAAAAAATTACTGAAGTCGGTGGATTTATTTAAATTTTCAGAAATTTACATACAAATTTTTCTTTCTCGTATCTCACACAAAAAATTAGCTTTCCTTTTAAAATAGAAACTTTTAACATGCAGAATAAAAAAGTAGAGAGTTTTTCATTGAAAATGATGTGCATAACATTTTCGTATGATCATTTTTCTCGAAGTTATACAGTTTTGAAAATGACCGAAACATTTGCTCGCTCGTAGGTGTTCCTTTAATTTTGGTCGCCAGTTTACATAGGTACAGTCATTTGCTCTTCAAATGCGAATGTGCTACAACAACAATATTTATCTATTGCTAAAGCACCTGCTGAAGGTTTGTGTAAAAGGGCCGAAACTGTAGTACTCATCAAAATAAAACGAATAACAAGGCTATAGGCTTTTATTCCATCCTAAACAACAAAATTATTGTTATAATCAGTTATTGCTAGTCGCTTTTTATGTGCAAATGACCATACATACGTATACCTAAGAGAATTCCTTTATATTAGGTTTTGCTTTTAGAGTAGGAGAACAAAAACTGAGCTCCGAGGGTACAAAAGGTTACTTGTTGAAAACCTAATCGCCACCAGAAACTCAAAGAAATGGACGTGCGGATGTTTCCAACAAAGCCAAAGTAGACAAACAGCGATTTTAATTTATCTGAGGGGCACCGAATGCCGGCGATTAAGCTTGTTATTGATTATTACAGAATTCTGAACGGAGGGAAATGCAAGTTAATCTTCTTCTGCTTCTACAAAGGAAGCTGGATTTGTAATTTGTAAGTGCTAATTATGAAAGCGGCGTCCTAGTAGCAAACGAGCAAATGAAGTGGCGACTAAATCAGCGCCCAGTCGGTAAGTAGAATCGTGTAATTTCCGACAGTTTATGGTTGGAGTGTGAGTGTCCTTAGCGCGTCGTAGGGTCACTTGATTTGATTGGATTTCGGTAACAACCGCCCGTGGACTCGTAAATTGGACGTCGATCGCGCGTTATCGACAGAAATTGAACGGATTATTGTCCAATTTAATGTTACAAACACGAATTGTTTCCTAGGGAATTTTACCATGCAAATAATTTTGATTTTACTTTAAAATTGTTCGATTTTAACTCGGGCAACGGTTAGAACATTATGCTGGTTTTAAGATGCAGACAACCTTCCTTAGCCGTCCAAGTGAAATCTGAAAACATTTTCAGATGCAATAATAACATTCTTAAATATATAAGTTATAACTTTGACTTTTGTGTAAAACACTACTTGAGCATTTTACAAAAGTATCAAAATTCATTACAAGTAATAGTGGGATGTGAAACCATAAAACCATAAAAAAAGTTGATGGTGATAAGAATTGAATACAGAAGAAATCGTACTTTTAAATAGAATTGTATACAAATAGGATAATGGAGCAATAAACATTATTTCTAATCCTATTATACAACCTAGTAAATACAGAAAACGGTGGAATCACTCCTTGTTATTAGTCTGAAAAGTTTTATGGTACAAATGAGAGCACGCCATATAATGTAATTGAAAACACAATTTAGTGCCTGCAGGAACTTTAGTCTAAACTGTATAGCCCTTTACGGCAATTTAGTGGAGACATGAGTCGTTTGCTCGGAAAACACCGCTGCATATAATTTTTATTTCAATCGGGATTACGGACGACATTTACTTAAGTGGCGCTGCTCCACAGTAAATTTCGAATCCGATGTTATGGCACAATTAATATAAAATAGAGCCCTTGTTTTACGTTGCTTTTAATGTAATTAAATCTTAAATCTGCACGGCAAGTGCACCTAATACCTTAAGCGCAGCGAACTCGAAAACCGACCTACATGTCTTCTTTTCTTCGCCTTTTCATCGCGACGTTATTACTGTAAAGGATGGATAACTGACGTAGAGAACTTTCAATGGCATCTCTTCGGATACCGGGTAAACTTGAGTGGCTTTTCTATGTTCTCGTGTATAGGTTGAAGACGATATCGGTTAAGATACTGATTGTTTATAGCATGTCTGAGAAGTTTTAACTTATTCGAGCGCACTTTAAAGTTGAAATTAAAACTGCGAGTCGCAATTTCAAAGGAAATAGAACTATAGCTCTTTCGTAGTAATTTTTAATGGGAACGACTAATTCAAACGATTTGTTTTAATGTCAACATAAAGTAATTGCAAAACACGCTTTTGTGAAACTTTGAAAGGCTTTTGAGGTTAATTAAAACGAGGAAATTAAGTTTATTTTTGTAAATAATTCTAGGGAGTTGGAGGTGAAATAAAATGAAGGCATTAAAGTTTTTATTACAAGTGTAAAATTAGATTTACGGTCGTAGAAAGAAATCCGAATTAATGCGTAAATATTGATTCAATGGTTTTCATATTTTACCATAATATTAAATTATTATCTAACATTATTCTATTCTAATATTGGAATGTAAATATTCACGACGACATTCGAAAATCGCGTGCGCGCATTGACCTTTTCTTTTGAAGTACGTATATGTATTTCCTAATTAGCTATTCTTTCAAGAAAAATTGATTAAAACGTTGATATAAATGCAAATGTATTTTATCTGCAGTTCAACCTATTTTGAAAAATTAACTTTCCAGTTGTACTTATTTGCTTTCTGTTCTAATTTTAATTAGCCGCAGTAGCTACAAATTATCCGCCAATCTCACACACAAACACGAAAACATTCTGCATTGTACATTTCATTCTTTGGCGCGGGCAGTTTCCAGTAAATTTTTTAATTCAAAGTCAAATGAGTCTCCCGAGGATTTTCGTGCTTTCTTGAGTTTTCTTAATGAGAGCATAAAACACTCGATTGTAGTAGACATTTTATGGGCTTAGTAAACATATGCGGAGAAAGTGTAAGAGGTGAGGAAAAGTTGCATTTAGAAACTCATAACATGGAAATTAAAGGGAAGCAGCCGGAATTATTTCGCAATAATTAAAACATAAAGTAGGGTGCAACTGCTTTAAGTTTTCTACGCTCGCAGAACGAGCTTAAAAGATACGATATTAAAAGTTTTCGGCTCTATGTTTACTTTTTGCTTGTCAGGTACTTGCAAGTTCCATAAAACAAGGTTGAGAGACCGGTAACTCTCCAACTTCAGGGGCTCATAGTTGTGTAATTAGGTGGACCTGCTCAGCGTGATTTGATTTGCCATCGCGACAGTCGCGGAATAAAGCCGTGATCGTGAGGAAAACACGGGTCAGTGCATATTCCGAACCTCACCTTCCGGAATACTAATGCTCAGGTTAAAAGTTACCTATCGCGCCCTTAATTAGCCGTTAACAAATTATAGTCAATTAGAATTTACTTCGGATAGGGATGGAAATGAAATTTCGTTTCCCTTCTGTTTGTGCTTCGGATAGAGATCAAAATACTTCCGCTAAATTTAGATAAGCCAGAAACTCGCTAATGAATTTGCATAGCGATTTCTCACCCAATAGAAGACTCCTTAATATTATTTTCTACTCGTCTTGCAATAATGATATATAAATACATACTGCATGAATTGACAAAAAATGAAGTACTCATAATATCGGAAATCTATTGCGCAATGTTGCAATCAAGTAAAACTCACTGTTTGTTTAAGAAAATATAATCAGTAGCGTTTAGAAAGCACCACTTATTTACAGCACAGTCTTTCATCTCGGCATATTAATTGTGAGTAGAATATCGAGTATAAAGTATTCTTTAGAAGGGTTTATTTGAAATTTCGCAGCAAAAAAGAAAATCGCTAGGATGGAACAATAAAGACTATATCACGTAGTTTTTCCCCACAAAGACTATTCGTAATTATTTTTAATTAAAACATAAAGCGGTGAGTACTATTAAAACTTTCTGACCAAAAAGAGCAAAGTTGCTATTATGAACGTCATGGCGCGCACACTGTTCCAGCAAAGATTTTAAAACTTCATTATTTATAGTTCTGTTCGCCAGGTAGCTCGAACTTTAATGCTCCATGAAACGTAGCCTAACAGGTTGCTGCATTCAAACTTTCATTGTGTGGCTCGAGGAAAACGCAAGAAGCTAAACATTGGTCTAATTGAGTTGCCAAATAATTCTTCCTTGAAGTATTTTACGGCGCATATAAATAATTGAGTGATTCACGTTTTTCGACGATAATCTTTCTACTCACTTAATTTCCAGTAAAGGAAACTATAAATAATAAAAACTATCCGATGAATTCCGAAAAGAAGTCGTAAATTAAGTCGTGTATTCAAACTAAAAGCTTTCTAATACTTTCTCGTGTGGTATAAGAAGGCCCTAAATTATAATTTCCCAAAAATAACTGGCTGCTGAGCTATTTATTTTATATCGAAAAATATTGGTTTCTATTTCCTTCTGTCCATTTTTCACGAGATAAAACAAAACGGCGTATCCATTATCTTGAATATTTACTGTGCATCTATATACGCTTAGCAGGGTTGATGGAGAACAGAGAGAGTTCCCTTTGACGATTTTCCTTTATATTCGACGGTTTTTATAAACATTTGTTTTTCTCGGAGTCATTTGCTGATTCATTTTGATTGATTGATTGTTTCCGGGTAAGCAGTGTGAAGTTATCTGCTCTAAATCATGTTATGTGACGATAAAATATTGCAACCTTAGGAGATTAATTTTATACTAACTGAAATCATTATGAAGCAATAAATTTATCCAATGCTAAAGTTACCCAGTCGTAATTTTTGCTGTGGAAATGCTGAGCAAAGCAACAAGAGACCACACGCGTAATTCAGTTATCATCTAAACGTTGTCAATAGCATATGGTGCAGCATCCACAAATTCTATCTGTTCATTATTTGTTAGGATGGTCTGGCGGGTTACGTTAGCTTTATTTATGACCCTCAATTACAATTCGGCATTGGGTTTTACCTCTACCCATCACAGAGGGTCATGTACCCTGTCGCAACGTTACCAGACATTATCAACATATTTTGTGGAAGCGGTGTTTTTACCATTTTTGGAATGAGACATGCAAATTAACCGTGTTCTGCGTCCTACACGGAATATTTCCCCTCGCCTCGTTTTTATTGTGCTTCCAGGATGTATTATTTATTCTGCTTGATAAATTTCGCTTCTAATTCTCCCTCTACTATCGTATCTTGTCTAGACACATTGTAATGTAGTGCGCTCCTTTAATAAATAAATTCCATTAGATAAGTGAAAAGCTGTGCAAACGGGCGACGGCTTGAAATCAAAACTCCTTTGTACCTTGTCTGAATGGAAGCATTTTTATGAAACATTTTCCTTGCAGGCTCAATTTAACTTGTTTATTTGGGATTATTTATAATTTATCTGCCCTTTATATTGTGCCTTCTAAAGGCGGAAGAGGAAGGAAATTCGATTTTTAATTTGTAAAGTTATATATCTACTTCGTTTTCCCTTTTCAAATAAAGTGGGTCTATTTAAGTGGAAGTATAACTTTGTGTATGTGAAAAATACGCCAATATATTCTTTTAAATTAATCTGAGGTGTTAGATAATATTAGTAGTTTTTTTTTAAATTGCAATGCTCCCAGAGAGAAAAGTTTAGTAAAATTTGCAAAGATGTAGAGGAAACTACTAATGTTATCTGGCAATTTTAAGTTTGCTAGTGTCGATTTGTGATTGTACAGCTTGTTAATAGGAAACTCAACCAATACAAAGTGTGACTTGCAATGATTAACACCTTATAGGGCAGTGGAACATTTTTAAAGTTAATAATTTCATTAAATTAATGTTTATGTTTACTTTTATGTTATAATCAAATATTCTTAGCTTTTCGTATGCTAAATATTTAATTATTTTCTTGATTTGAACCCATTTAGTTCTTTTACTAATATAATGATATAAGTAGATCGTACTTCAACTATTTATTATGTTAAATGCACAACCGGTTTCGGGTTTCGGGTTATATACCCATCTTCAGGTGCTTACTACAAAAACATGAGTTATTAAATAGATGTAGAAATAAAATATTACTTATTGTTACTTACAATATTAATTATATATGAAAAATATTAAAAACGTCGTATGTAATTAAATTATTGATGTAAATAACGGAGTATATTCAATTAGCAATTGTTCGTTTAAACAGTGGATATGTTGTTTTTTTAAACGATGAATGTCCATTGCTTCTAATAAACTGAGTTTAGCTCCTTTATTTTGTTGGTGAAGGAGTTCTGTTGTATTTTTATCAAATTTGTAAAAATGTTCTTGAATATGTTTTCCCAAATTTGATGTGGTATTTCTTGTTAGGTGTTCTTTGATTCTTGTTTCTAATTGTCGGCTTGTTTCACCTATGTATACAGAACCACATTCACATGTTAGTTTGTAAACTCCGCTTTTTTTAAATTTATCTATTATGTCTTTATTATTCATCAGTTGTTTGACATTATTATTTGTGCGGAAAGTAGTG
>JAWQRP010004950.1:0-11270 GCA_033557875.1 Quadriops clusia | reverse complement strand
ATTCATCGTTTACAAAAACAACATATCCATTGTTTAAATGAACAGTTGCTAATTGAGTTCACTCCGTTATTTACATCAATTATTTAATTAATATGACATTTTAATATTTTCATAGATAATTAATATTATAAGTAGCAATTAGTAATATTTTATTTGTACATGTATTTAATAACTCATGTTTTTGTAGTTAACACCTGATGATGGGTATATAATCCTGAAACCGGTTGTGATTTAAAAATAAAATAAATAGTTGAAGTACAAGAAATACTTATATCATTATATTAGTAAAACAACTAGATGGGTTCAAATCAAGAAAATGAATTGAATACAGTTGCTAACTTGCGCACCCTAGAAACCTTCTAATCTCAGACCAGGGGCCGGCCGTATTTTCAAACCGTTCGAAGCTGTTCACATTCGTATGTAACGTCAGGTCAAAATACGGATTTCCATGGGAATTTGAAAATCGTATCGTATTGAGATCCAACTCAAAACACTCATGTACTCGGAGCAATTATTAAAGCTGAATGTGCTTCAAGTAAATATTATCCTAATTATCTAACTTATTAGAACAAATATAATGTAGTAAATGAAAATAGTCTTACCAACAATCTTGAATCCATCGTCGGTCCGCAATCGAATCACCTGCATCTTGTTATTGTGCGTGCCATTCTTGCTGGCGAGGACGCCTTCGACACGGCTCCACACAGAGAGGACAGACCCGGAAACGACATGGTACGTCCGTCGCCGCAACCCGACCTCGCAGTCCTGACCCATGTTGACGTTTCGGCAGTTCCCTCGCCAGTAGGCGTGCGAGCAGGTCGTCACGGATGCATCATATTGTTGCACCCAGGCCTCTTGGGCCTCGTCCGATTGCACTTTCTTGTACTTCTTCTCGAGCTCGGCGAGACTCTCCTGCCGGAACTGCTGGCCCGTGTTGGGCCGGTGCACGTAGTACATCTGCTCTTTCTTCGACTCGGGCTGCTTCTTCTTGAGGCCCGCGTCGAGAGCGACCGCGAGGATGGCCGTGTGCTTGTTGTTGCGGATCTGGTGGGACAAGTAGAAACCTTCCTTCTGACCCGTGAGCTCGGCCCACTTCTCCAAGGCCTCCTCCCAGGACATGCCCCGCTCCACGTGAACCGTGTGGAGCTCCGTGGGGGCCGTGCCCGTCGCGTGTTTTCTTAGGAACATAACCGTGCGCACTCTTTTTACGCTCTCTCCTGAAGCACCTGTGCGCAAATTGTTAATCAAATTAGAGAAAATTCAAGCCCGTCATTGAAGAAACTTACCTAAATCTAAAATCCCTAGATCGAAGCGTCCTGTCCGCTTCGCTTGGGTAATAATGGCTGCTAGCGTGTCCGTGAAATACTTGAAGAGCCTGTTCTGCAAGTCGACGGGCATCCCGAGGATGCGGTTCAGGAACTTGGACATGTTGTTGTAGTCCTTGTCGAGGGACAAAACGCCCGGCATCGCCTCGCTATTTACAATTAACCCCACGCCCACCAGGGCGTCGGCGACATCCTTGAAAAAGTCACCTTTGTAATCCTGCGGAGGCGGGACTAACGGAGATTCGTAACCCATTATGGTCTTCATCGTGGCTTCCAAAGCCGCCCTGCCGTACTTGTTGTCAATGTTGAACTGACTCAAGTCTCGAGATTCCGTCGCTCGCCTATCTCCGTGCGTCAACGCGCCTAAGCTTTCCAAACGCTTCGCCACGATCGAAGCGAACCTTCGCTCTCCGGCCAGGTCGGAAATGAGGAATATGTACTCGGGCGCGTTCACTTGGTTACTCCGATGAGTCCTGCCGAACTGCTGTATGGCCCTATCGGCGGACCACGGCAACTCTAGAGTTATGTGAACCCTTCGTCTTTGGTTTCTCGCCCTCCGGTCGCTCTGCAACGAAATCCCGCTGGACGCCGCTTCAGAAATGATAGCGACGTCTTTCTCTCCGTCCATAAACCGCTGCTTTTCCGTCAGGTTTAACGTTTCCAGCGGGACGTCCACTTCAGATCGACTTTCGTATTGAATCCCGTCTTCCGTTTGCACGACTCGCCCCTTTCGCCCTGTCATTTCCGCGACGTTTTCCGGGCCCCCGAGTTCATCTATTAGTTGATCCAACGTGTTCGGGGGGAGTTTTTCGCCTAGCTTTTCGATCTGATTCAGCAGCTCTTCCTTCATATGGCACGCTCGTTCGATTGCATCTCTCGGCGGGGCAAAGCCTTTGCTTTCATTCAGGGCGGGGCCTCCGTTAGTTTTGCTTTTGGTTGACTTTTGGGTGAGGAGCATAGCGATCTTGTCCTGAGTTGAGGGCCGTTTCTTTGTTACTTTCTTTACCTTTTTTCCTGTACAAGATGATGGAAAATATTTAATATAAAATAATCAGAACAAACACTTATCTTAGAATATATAAAAGCCCTTATTACGAGAAAAATTCTAAGGTTCAAAAATACTAATATTACTCCACTAACCTTTTTTCTTTCGACTCCAAGGATCATCTTCCGAATCACTCCCCGAATTAAAGGGATTGAAATCACTGCTGGCATTTGAGTCGGAATGTTCTTCGCTAATCTCAGACTCGACATCGGACACCTTAAAATCGTCACCGGAGTCGTCGGAATCGCTCTTATCACTGTCCGAAGTGGACCATTTGTTCCGTTTGACCGCCCGAGCCGCCGCTTGCCGCATGGGCTTGCGCTTGCCCGAGCTCGAGTGACCTTCATCGTTTCCATTCGTGGCCTTCTTCGAGTTCGTAGGCGGTTCCAAGCCGAGCAACCGTTGGATTCGGTTCCTGTCCGGTGCCGGGAAGTGCTTCTCGACGAGAGTTTGGAATACGCCTTTAGCGGTGGAGACAAAGTCCGTAAGCTCTCCGTCGTCCCTCTCCAGCTGCTCCAACGTCCTCGCCTCTCCGGTGCTTTGCAGCCCTATAACCACGCATTTCCCGCATTTTATCGCTTCGTGTGCCGTCGCGACTGCATGTGGCACTTTCGCTGCTATGCACAGGTACTTGAAAAATCTAGGAAATCAAAATTAGGAGAATGTTAAAAAGCCAAAATAAAGGTAATGTAAAAGTGTTCAAATCCAAATGCCAAGTACATTTTAAAATAAATATGTCATCTATATGCCTTTTATATAGAAACTAATAGAATAAATACTTGATATAACAGACTAATGCTGGTGAGGAGGTGTTTGTTAAAGCCAAAAGTCCGTTATACACAAAATAAGTTTTTTTACAAGGTCATTGAAGTTAGAAATAAATTTTACAAAAATCTAACTTATAGTAAATCTAATATATAAAATCCCTATTCTATCTGTCTGTGGATCGGTGGATCTGTCTGACCGTCCGTAAGGAAAACTACACTGATAAAAATGAATAAATTGATTTATCAAATATCAGTTTGTTTCCGATTCGTATATAAAAGACAAATAATGAATTGCATGGACATATGTATAATAATGTAAGGTGTCCTATCTTATTTATTGGTGAAGCTCTTAAAGCACATTAGCAACTTTAAACGATAAACAATGTTTCAACGACTAATAGTTTGTGATGTCAAGCAACCATTTTTCTCAGGCCGGCATTCCGAAAGCACATTTACCCTCTGGGCAAGGGTAAAGGCAGGTTTACAATGTAATGTACCTACTTGTTAAACTCTAACCTAGCTATACGGAAATGACATGGCATCGTATGTGTCAGTTGATTCAGTTTGTCCCCGATTTTCTTCGTCGCTATATTTGTTTGGTGTTTAACTTTAAACTTGTGGGTGCAAGTTAGTTTAATACAACGATTTCTTAGGAATCATCCAAGAGATTTACGAGAAAATGGACATAATAGGACCAAACACATTTGGGGGAAGATGATCTATCAGAAAAATTTGAAGATTCGTTTAGATTTTAATAACGTTTTTGCTTGCGTAAGGGAAACGCAAATATACTCACAACTATTGAGGGAACACATTAGACGTAGAACATTTCAGCTTCATAAAAATTAGAATAAATGGAAAATTTGTTGAAACAAAATGGGGTTTCCAGTAGATCACAATGTTTGTTGAGGTTCATACAATTTTTATTTGAATTCTTAATGGCATGATACCATGATACCATTTGTACTTCAGGTTATTCCCAGCCTGCACTGAACGTTTCAGTTCACGTTTCTCCTTTGCAAGTTTAAAGAATCAGAGGATATGTAAACAATTGTTGTAAAATTTGAATTAATATCTATTTACGTGTATGAAAATCAATAAAAATCTTCACTTCGGACACGAAAATGTCATAAAAATGTGCTAAAGCTTGAAAATGAGTTAAATAATACTTAAAAGTAAGGTTAGGATTTTTTCTATTTTCTTCAATTACACCCTTATTTACCGGCCGTCCTTGAAATTTTTTTCATAAATCAACGTTTTAGAGCATAAGCTTCCCATTTCTCTATAGAAAATTTTAAAAATCGAGATGTAATTAAGTAGGATGGCACCCTTTTGAGAGATAGGTGGCGCCCTTCGTTCTGAGCGGAAATCAATTTGTACCCATCCTCCGGGATGCGCTTGTCAGGGGTTCAAGAGAATATTCCCATACTCAAAGTGCCGCACCGGGTAGATTTTCTTGTCTCTAAAGTTTAACTTGTTCGGATGTATTAGCATTTAAGGCCGCATTAATTATAAAGCAGCTCTCCG
Organism: Quadriops clusia; assembly: GCA_033557875.1. Classification (NCBI taxonomy): domain Eukaryota; kingdom Metazoa; phylum Arthropoda; class Insecta; order Coleoptera; family Hydrophilidae; genus Quadriops; species Quadriops clusia. Next base: position 6,606 of record JAWQRP010004950.1, on the reverse strand, counting down.
CTTCAGCGGAGCTGCAGCCTAGTTGGTAAAACTGTGCTCATCCGCATTAAGACCGTCTAAATAAGCAACTACAGGTCTGTGTATCTACTTACTTTCCTTTCCTATCCAGATAAAGCCGGGGGTTCGGTTCGGGCGGAAGCGGGGCGGAAAATGCAATTAACTCTTTAGCGAGCGAGGAACAAAAACGGGGGCATAAAAATTAAATTTACCGGGTGTAAAAGTGCGCTGGACTCGAAATGAAAATATGCTCCGAACTAACTAACAATAAGATTTGCGAACAATTTTTTTTTGCAGAATTATTTTTTTAGACAATTATCTTTTTGGACAATTATCTTACTGGACAATTATCTTTTTCGACAATTATCTTACTGGACAATTATCTTTTTGGACAATTATCTTACTGGACAATTATTTTTTTGGACAATTATCTTACTGGACAATTATCTTTTTGGACAATTATCTTACTGGACAATTATCTTTTTGGACAATTATCTTACTGGAGAATTATCTTTTTGGACAATTATCTTTTTGAACAATTACCATTTTGAACAATTATTTTTTTTGACAATTATTTTTTTATTATTGTTGTTTTTCTACTTTGTTCAGGTGTGTTCATTTTCGCTCTCCGCCCCGGGTCATCCCAGAAGGCATTAATTTGTTTTGCCGCAATTATTTTAAGTGTTTACGTGGGCCCGGAACCGAAAGTATTAATTGGACCATCTGCCCGGGACGGACTACCTTTCGGCGGTTGTGAATTACACTCATTATTCACCTCCACATCCTTTATCCTCTGTGAAACGTCTCCCCAATTTCGCGGTGTCCTTTGTTCAAAAACAAATTCCGGCACTCAAAGCCGCGCCAGAGCCGCCTGCTATTAATATTTACGCGACGGGATGAGTTTAGAAAGTGGGGGGAGGTGTGTCGCGGAGATGGAAATGTGCGATGTCTACGTGGGTTACCTCCTCACGCGTCTGTCGGAAGTATTGTTTTATGTAGTTTTTGAAAGTAATGAAAGTCCGCAATCTCTTCACTAGCCTTCTTACAACCCTATCATCGGGTGGTAAAGAGGGAATTAAAAAATAAAGAGGGAGGTCCCCATCTCGTTTTATGTAATGTCCGATTATCAAGTCTCGGAGTTCGCACCATTATGGCTGAACAAGGATAAGGATGGTACTGAAGTATACGAGAATGAGTTAGATGAAGGAACAGAGAAGGAGAACGAGGGATTGAAAGAGATAACGAGGGATTGAAAGAGAGAACGAAGGATTGAAAGAGATAACGAGGGATTGAAAGAGAGAACGAAGGATTGAAAGAGAGAACGAGGGATTGAAAGAGAGAACGAAGGATTGAAAGAGAGAACGAGTGATTGAAAGAGAGAACGAGGGAGAGAAAGAAACAGTGAAAGACAGAGAGAGAAAAAGCTTAAGAGATGAACGTCAGATAGGAATGTAAAGAGGAAGCGTAGGCGAGGGTAAGAATTATCTCTGTTATAAATACGAACCAGACAAGGTAGATGTAATCATTAGAGGTAACGAGGCAACACTTTTATTATCTTTATCCTCACATGATTATGAACACAAAGGATTCCGTATCGACTTATCTTTTTTGCCGCCAGGGTGTGAATATTCGCAGGAAGGATTTGAATGCGGTCGTTTCGCTTCCGTTCGCGTGTTATAATGCAATGTTATTGTATTGCCTGGTCCTTTGTTCCTTTCGCACCTCTCCTGCTGGATCTCTTAGTTCGCCAGGAATCCTTGGTGCAAAAATGCATTTACTTCACTTAATCATGCCCTCATTAACTTAATCATCTCCTCATTATCTTAATCATTCTCTCATCTCATTACTCGTCCTCTCATCCCATTATTCGTTGTCTCATCCCATTATTCGTTCTCTCATCCCATTATTCGTTCTCTCATCCCATTAGTCGAACCGTCATCCCATTACTCGTACTCTTATTCCTTTACTCGTTCACCCATTCCTCTATCAACAGATTACAATACTTTCTAAGTAATTCATAAGTGCATTTTAAGACAATTTTAGAGAAGCATCCTGAGAAAAGTTTTTTGGAACATTTTTAGAAGCTTCTTTAGATTCCGACGCTAATAAAACTTGATGGAGAAGACTTTATTAAGTGAATAACGATATAAAACCAGCCAGCGGAGCGATAAAACAACAAGCATAAGACAAGGTATAGATAATCGTTAAAACAGCTTCGGCTACACTTTATTATCTATCATCGACGTTCCCACACCCGTCTTTTATCTGGGCCGTTCTCTTACCTCTCGCTCTTTCATCTTCCGATGGTCTCATTCGGCTTCCCCATTTCTCTAATCCTCTTTTTTCTTTACGTTCCTCACTTTCATATTCCTCTCTATCCTATATTCTCGTTCCTGTTTCCCATCCCTGTTTACCTTCCCTATTTCCCATTCTCCCGTCAATCTCCTTCAACCCTCCTCAACCTTCTCTATCATCCTTAGCCCCTCTTTTCTCCCCAACCCTCTTGCCTTCTCAGTCGCTCTTTCCTCACAAACCCTTCTTTCCTCCTAAACCCCTCTTTCCTCCCAAACCCCTCTTTCCTCCCAAACCTCTCTTTCCTCCCAAACCCCTCTTTCCTCACAAACCCCTCTTTCCCCCCAAACCCCTCTTTCCTCCTCAACCCTCCAGCGTTCCTCCAAAGCACGCACTCGTCCTCCGCAGTAGGTTATGATGGCATCGGTAATTTATCGACTAGTGTTTGACATTTGACAGCCGATAGTGCTCCCCGATCCTTTGTTTCGGCCGGAAATCTCCACTCCCTCATTTCCAGGCCGGCCGAGATTGTGTTGTTTACGATAAGTGTTATTTTTTATGAAGGCTCTCCCGCTCGGCCTTATCTCGTAATAGCTCTCGTTCAATATTTTCTGTAGATAACGCCGTATGTTTTTAAAGCGGCCTAGGAGGATTCTGTGGACAGAAAGAGGAGGGGGACGTGCATAGTTTTGGGGGAAGAAAGACATGGAGGAGTAAGGTGAAGATGCTATTTATAGCTGGAGGAAAACTGTTCTTTCAAAACAATCTTAAAGGAACTTATGCATGAAAACTCACCCTTCTATTTACTGTCATTGTTTGTGATTCTAGCAATTCTCCATATTTGTAATTCTCAGCATTTGTACTTTAACGGTCAACATTTGTAATTCTAGCAATCCTCAAAAGTAAGTAGTTGTAAATCTAGTAACGCTCAACCCATCTCCTCCTCCACATGATAGTGGGCCGAACTGTTTACCCCAGAAGTTTCCCCTTTATTGAATGTCCGAGTTAGTTCCCGAACTCCGAGCTAATGGGGATATCTCTTGATAGCCGAATATAAACAACTTGATATTTTGGTCGGTTGTTCATTATATCAGTCCCGATCCGTGACATGAATGGGGCGTCCTAGATTGGCCTCTGAATCAGAGGATAGCACGCGTAGTAACCCGCAAACTAAACACAAAAAGGGGCCAGACTGGTTACATGGCCGAAACCTAATATCCTCGAAGCCCCATAAAAAACTAAACGAACCCCTTAAGCAGGAAGTGTTAAACTTTTATCTCCTAGAAGCGCTCACTATTTCCTCGACAGGAGAACGCGGCACCGGTGGAACTAATAAATCTTCCGCGCCCTCTGCAACATTGTTATACCTGACGACCCAGTAAAATTTCGAATTGTAATTTTATGTCGTTATTACATCCTAACTTGTCGTGAAATTTAACATATAAAATGTCGATTTGAAGACGACGCCAACAGACAAGCAACTTCAAAGGACTTAAAATTTCAGTTCTTCTTAGGACCTCCTCCTACCTTAAATTTCAACAGAAGGAGTCAACTCGTTCAGTTGACTTCTTCTGTTGAAATTTAAGTGGACTGAAGGTCGGGCCCGAAGGCATAAAAACGGCTGAAAAGTTTCCAGACCTGTGGCGGCCCTAAAACATTGACAAAGACCGTTAAATTTTAACAACTGACCCTCGGCGGTAATGGGAAAGAAACAATAAGAGAAAGGGCACCACACGGCCATCCAATCCGGCTACCCCATCTTTCGGGAGATGAGAAAAGCACAATTGTGGATAACCCTGTTTCCATGAGCTCCCTCGTAAAAAAATGAATGCGCCTAATAAAACCCTCGCTCTGAAACAACCTTTAGAACGAAGTCTCCCTTTAGAACGAAGTCTCCCTATAGTACGGACCCTCTCTCTCTCTCCTTAGAACGGACTCTCTCTCTTTAGAACGGACTCTCTCTCTTTAGAACAAACTCTCTCTCTTTAGAACAAACTCTCTCTCTTTAGAACGAACTCTGTATCTCTCTCTATTTCTCACTGTCTCCCTTCAGAGTTAACTTTTGTCCTGAACGTGAAACATCTCTTCTGGAACAAACTTTAGTCCAAATTATCGCCCCCAAATTCTTTCGTCTTGTAGTTTGTCCTCCAAAGAGAAGATAAGCAAAGAAACCGGCATAACCTCCTCCAGTCCTCCTCAGGATGTCCTGCTGCGTCCTGATCTGGTCCTCCTGTTGTTCCAGCCCCAGGAACACGAGCCCCCTGTCCCTGGGGACCCATCAGCCTTCTAGATTTACTTTCGCCTCCATTTCAGGGCGGCTCTCATGCAGAAAGCAGTAGGCTGCGCCTTTCGCGTCCATAGCCTTCTCTCTCGAGTCAGGTGGCTCCAAGAGGAATTATTGAGCGGGCTCACGTCCGTGCAACCCGCATTAATGTTTAATATTTTGTAAAAGCTTCGGTTTGCTGCTAGATATTTAAATTGGGACGTCAGCGTGTGTGGCGCGAACGAGATGAACTGGGATCTGGCCACATGAATATTCCACTTCCATCTTGGAACTCAAAGCTACGCTCTCTCCCCGAAGCGATGGGGCATCGGCTCAATGTAAGTAGCTGACTAGCTATGTCGACTGATGAAGCTTTGGAGGAAGATCATAAATAAAAAGAATACTTGCTCAAACAAGAATGATCAATTAACTACTATAGAGGTGATGCGAAAAGTTATTATTCAATATTATTCTCAAGTAACAAGAAAGGACAACATCTGATCTGCTTTCGTGAGAGATCTAATCAAGGGCTGTACAGAAATGTTGGCACGGTTTGTGTCCGATAAAAAGGGCAATTGAATAATTAATTATTTTAAGAGTTTAAGAGCCTGGATTCTCGTACCGTCACAGTACTTAAACATCTTCTTTGATCTAAAAGTATGCCTTCCTGCCTAATAGTGAAACCGAATTTAATAATCAAATTTGAATCATTTATTACGGCGTAATTGCGCCCTGTCGGGCCCCAGCCATTAATTGTAGCCCCCTATTGTTCCGCATAAATATAACGTTTAGAACCTATTGATCCCCCAAGTTCGGAAACATAACTTTCAGTATCAATTAATTCCGAAATTAATGACGTGTAATGTTATTTGAGCTCCCTTCGGGGGCGGCAGTAACATCGCCATACATCCATAAACACAATTTAATTACGCGACCTGTTCCTAAAATCTTTTTAAAAAAGAAAAATAAATATACAAAATTCTTAAATGTCAAAAATTTCTAAATATGTCCATGTTAGAAAAGTTGGCAGGAAAGTGCCTCTTACCTTTCTGTCAGCATCCTCTCAATTGAAAAATATCCTCGGCCATCGGAGCATCCGGAACCTGTAACAAAGCGAGCGTTCAGCAATTTAACCAGAAATAATTAATTAAACTTTTTTAATTTCACCGAAAAAAAAAACGCAACGCAGGCCCGGAATCGAATCGAAGACTAAGGGAAACAATTTTACGCCACTTGACTTCGTATTTTTGTTACTGGTAATTAAAAATGAGCAGTAATTAACGGATGTCGCTGTCTGTCCTCTTTTCCCTCTTTCTCACCCTCGCTCAATGTTTCTCCTTAGCTCTCTGTTTCTCCTTAGCTCTCTGACTCTCCTTAGCTCTCTGTCTCTCCTTAGCTCTCTGTCTCTCCTTAGCTCTCTGTCTCTCCTTAGCTCTCTGTCTCTCCTTAGCTCTCTGTCTCTCCTTAGCTCTCTGCATCTCCTTAGCTCTCTGTTTCTCTTTAACTCTCTGTTTCTCATTAGCTCTCTATATCTCTCCAGCACCCTTTCTGTTACCTTCAGCTCCCCTTTTCTCTCGCTTTTTCACTTTCTTTTGATTGCCGGGAGTAAATTTGATCTTGGCAAACACTTTGATTTCATCGTTCTCTGATAGCAATTCTACCTACCCTTATCATTACTTTCAAAACTCCTCTTCTGTTAGCTGGGGAAGCCGGCACGAAAAACAGTAACACGAGAAAACTGATTGTAACAAACAAATGTACGTCTGAATATTAGATTACATTTTATTAAGAGCTTCTCTCTCTCTCGAACGTCTAAAGAGTTTGTTTTATAGTTTCCATCGCAGGTTTCTTAGTTAACTTTACCATTTTACTCGAACGTCATGTTTAATTGATTTCAGGACCCCCATTGGAAAAGTATCAACCTCATCATATATTGTAACGGAACCAACCTACCGATTAGGCAACCAAATGCACTCGCAATAATTAAAACTAATAGACGAATGACATCATCTAGGAAAAATGATTTCTGCCAATATATCGAACCGGACCGTATT
>JAWQRP010004949.1:0-11270 GCA_033557875.1 Quadriops clusia | reverse complement strand
TAAAGTCATATCTAAAAAATTTATTTTATTATCTTTTGATTTTTCTAAAGTAAATTTTAGTTTTTCGTGATAGTTATTAAATTTTAGAAAAATATGTTCAATTTGATTTTCTAAAGAAGAAATAATACTGTTGGTTTTATAACTAAGTATAAGAGCATAAATATTTTAAATATATAATAATAATAATATTTATTTATTACTTATATGAACAATCGTATTTTCTTTTCAAGATGATCTCAGTTTCAAACCTGCATGGAACATGCTGGACACAACTACGGATCCCCCAATCGATCGTAGAAGTCGACAAGGCATTTATGTGATCAAAGACGGCAGGCCGTTAAATCCTGAAGGCAGGACAGGTGTAAAAGGGAGAGGCATTTTAGGGAAATGGGGCCCCAATCAAGCAGCTGACCCTATCGTTACAAGATGGAGACGAGAAAAAGATCATGTTGTTCTTCATTCCGAATCAAATAAGTAAGTATGTAGCTCTGAAAAGTCATATGTGAAATCTTGATCTCATCGACTCTTTTTAATAAAAAAAGCAATAGAAATTTATGTTTTTTACTTTACAGTATCAATTCATTATATCCTATTCGTTTTAGACCTGTACTTCAGTTTTGCTCGATAAAGAGAAAAGATACAGGCAACTGGGCAATCCCAGGAGGCATGGTGTTGCACAGTGAAGTTGCTAGCATGACCCTTAAAAGACTGTTTGCTAAAGAAGCCTTAAATATTGAACTTGATGACGCTAACGAAGCTGGTAGTTATTGATCGTTTTCTTAGCATTTAAACAAGCTTCATGATTGTCTTTGAATATACCTTGTGTTTTTGATTAAGCAAAACAGTTTTACCTTCACATAAGATTTTCACCTTCGCGTAAGATTTTGCCTTTATGTGCTTCGTAACCAGCAAAATATTGTTTTATTGCCAACTCCTGGTTTCGCCCATTTCTTTACAATTCATTTATGTACATATCTGTTTATCATATGGATATAAAGTAGCTACTGATTAAAATTGTAAATTGATTTACTAGGGCTATTTTTTTTTCACCTCCGATGGGCTATAAAAATAAAACTAAGGAGAATAAAAAAATTAATTTATTACCAAAAGTTACATTCATCCTTGGGGACTTTTTAACATAATCACCATTTAAGTTAAGGCATTTCTCATACCAGTATACGAGCTTTTCATTACTCTCTTCATAACATGTTGCCGCTAATGAATTGAGATGGGTCTTAACGAAGTCTTGGATCTCATCATCTGGTCCGAAACCGACGTAAATCGGAGGTAGAAAAAGAAATAGCCCTCGTATTTGCTGGTTGCTTAGGTATACCTCTATTGAATTTGGTGTCATAATGAATAAGACAAGTATTATAAAATTTTAGATTGAAGAGTGGTAAGAAATGGGTGGGGTTTTTTTGCTTTTGCCCTACATACTTGATCTGTTTGTGTCTCTATTCAAAAACAATTTATGACATCATACTAGACAATACAACATTAATGTTTCTGACATCTATGTAAATAATGTAGTTTCAATGTATTCATATAGGTAAGGGTCTCGTCATGAGAGAAGTGACCGTCTACGTCACTAAATCTCCATAAGACTCCATGTAAATTGATGACATAGCCGGCCACTTCTCTCAATACTTAGCTATTTTTTAAATACAGTGAAACCTCGATTCATTATTTTTGGAGGGACCATGTAAAAAAATCAATTATTGTGGGAAAACGATAACAGCGGGTTAGTGTGAAAAAGTTAGAAATAATAAATAAAATACAATATTATACTAATACATACACAGATTATGTATGTATAACAAAAAAATAGATTAATATATAGTTTTTTTTAAATCAACAATTTTTGTTTGTTTAGTTTAATTATATTGAATAGAATACAGTCTATTTTCTAAATTAACGAGTAACTTCTCATCAGTTTGTGAATACATTTCTTGTATAGTTCGCATTTTCTTCATTTTTAATCTTTACATTACAAAGGCGAAACTAAAACTGTAAACATCAAAAAGTTAACACGTAATTTTAAGAGTGAATTATTAAAAATGTGAGCTTTTTTGTTGATCTGAGAGGCGGCGAATACCGGCAAAGTGCCATTTTATATAATTCAAACATTAAAAAATCACCCGACGTATAAATCCGTTTGGCCGGATCTTGAATAATAATAACAAGCGGCTTTAATAAAAAAGTGTTATTAAACTTCCGAAGATCATTACAATGAATAATGTGGTAAAATAAGAAAAGACAAACGATAAATGCGGTATTTTATTACATTGATTATATAGGCATTTTTTGGGACCACGAGCAAAAACCAATATTTGCGGGAAACGAAACTCGCAGTAACGAATAACCGAAGATTCACTGTACCTACAATAAAATACATCTAAAACAATTTTGTAGTTTATAAAATAATTGGGCAAAACGCATTTCATTTTTTATCTTGAGAAAAAACCATTTGTGGAAACAATTTCAAATGAACATTTGTTACATGCTTTTTAGCTCATAGTCATTTCAATAATTTTATTCAGATGGTCCCGCGAATATAAAAAAATATCAAAAGGTCAAAAAATATTTATTTTTTTAAATTAAATAACCTTTGATCAATGTCTTTTCTTACACCTTGTAATATAAGTCTTTGTTCGAATTATGCCTATCTATTGCTTTTATCTTACTGCCTATTTCTGCTTGCTTTTTGTAACACATATTTATGTTTACAAAAACAATCTATTATTAGCTGACTGTTTCAATTTTTAATAATAGGTGTTTGTTATTTTTAATATTTATTTGGGTTAAGTTTTGTTTATTATTTATGATTAGAAACTTCCTCAGGATGTTTATAATAAACTTTAAAAAATATATATAATATATATCAAGAGGTCAAGAAAGAAAAAAAATCAAGATTTTAAAATGAAACGTTCCTTCTAAACAATAACGATTTTTATATTTAAATAATCGCAGCCGAGGCATTGAAACTATAAAAATTTTCTATTTCCTAATGTTGTCTTGCTCTGCTGGCCGGCTTAAAAGTTACTTAACCATAAGTAAATAATAAGTTTAACTTATTATAGGAAGGAAATCGAGTAATGGTTGTTGCACAATGGTCAAAAACACAGGTACAAAGCCTTTGCGAAAGTTAAGTTAGTTATAAGACATGGACAAAGCTCTACAGTATTGTTTTCGTTTTAGCAAAGAGTAAAAAATCCATCGAATTGCTGAACGATCTGTTCTCTCATGGGCAAGAGTTTTACAGAGGCTACTCGGACGACAGTAGAAACACCGATAACGCATGGATCGAAACCATCGTGATGAATTATCACGACGACATTGGCACCGTCACGAAGCAGTTGCAATTAAAGCCTGACGATCAAAAGAGTTCCAAAGTTAAATGGCTAGACGTAGACAGGAACGTAGAGTTGTTCAGTACGCACCAGCAGTACATTAAAGACATTGCCGCAAGGCGCCACGCGCATTTTTGAATAAATTATTTTAAGAAAACTATTGCTTTTCTTTGTCATTATCTTGTTTTTATCTGTCTTATTATTTGAATACTAATTCTTGATAAATATGTTCTTTAGGCCTATTTTACAGTTTTGCGCAATTCAACGGCACGATACAGGAGATTGGGCAATTCCAGGGGGAATGGTGGATGCCGGAGAGGCCGTTACTGAGACTCTAAAGCGAGAGTTTGCCGAAGAAGTCTTAAATTTCTTGGAAAAAGGAAAAGGTGCGTTTTTAACATTTTAATTACAGTACAGTTTTGTATTTCACCTTTTCTTTTCATTTTACAAAAAAACTTAATAACTTTATTTCGTATTTAATAATATTGAACTACTACGTTTTGTGTTAAAGATAAAGGTGACGAGATTCAGAAAATGGTAGACGAGTTCTTCAAAAAAGGAACTGAAGTATACAAAGGATACGTGGATGACCACAGGAACACTGATAATGCCTGGATGGAGACAACATGCTTCAATTTTCATGATGAAACCGGAGAGTCCGTTGGAAGATTTCCGTTGGAAGCTGGAAGTGATGCCAAGAAAGTGCATTGGATCGACATTGATGGCAAGATGAAACTGTACGCTAATCACTCTAAATTTGTCGCAGAAATTGCGAGGATCCGGAAAGCACATTTTTAAATGTGCAGTCATCTACTTTATGTATTTTTGTTCTTAATTAATCATACTTTAGTTAGCTTACAAAAATAATTTACATCATATCTAACATTTAAAACTTATTTCACACAAATACTTCAAGGAGAGTGCATAATAAAATATTCATCTTAAAATGGCAGATTACTAACGAAAATAGTAATGCAATTCATACATATCTGGTTATATAAACAGTTTAGGTAAAATGTTAATTTTGTCAACATGCTATTGTTATTTTCACTCTTTCTCTTGTCAAACATTTCTTAAATAATTGTTCTTTCTATACTCTGAATCATAAACACGATCCATGCCAAATTGATTTCTTTCTTTGAAGGGCTTACATGCAAATTAACTCTATTCACGAATACTAAAGGGCTGTTACTCTTTAATTAAAATTTTTCATTTCCTCATATTCGTAATTTATTGCGAATGCATTGATTTGAGCTTTGAATGAAAGACATAACACTTATAATTTTAGAAGTAATTTTTATAAAGTAAATGTGGAAAAAGTATTAATACAAAGAAACTATTTTATATTGTAATGTATTTACAGTTTAAAAGGGTTATATTTTGTTTCTGAAATAGCAGCAAATAATAATTTGCTGATGAATCGAAGTTATTTTTATAAAAATAAAAATTTGCAATAAATCGTTAAAATCTGTAAAATACTAAACTAAAATAATTTAAGTTTATACATGAAGTAGGTTTTAAAATGTTTAATAGTTTACTGTTAATGTAATAATGTTATGTTGTAGAGTTAATTTTTTATAATTAAAAAAATTTGATAACAAACTATTTATTCTTTTTCCATTATTATTCATAAATTTAAATCATGGTAACTTAGGTCCTACTAATACACCAATTATATCTTCACACTCATTTATTTCTTATGGACATTTCGCCCCTGGTTATTAGGCCTTTTCAAGATACAGTATTTTTAACATAATGCACATATACAAATACAGTAAAATCTCTTAAGATATTTAAATAAATGAATAAACTATTTATTTATTCCAACATTTTATTTAATATATACAGATCTATATATGTTTATGGTGTTATAACACCAAAATTCAATAAGATTATTAATCCATCATATTATTATTTTTTATTACATATGCAGTAATGGGGTTATAAGATACAAATTTTTTGTCAACGTGGGCAGCCTAGTGCTAGCAGTCGTAGGTTCGATCCCACCAAGGCGATGATTATTCTGATTAGAAAAAAATGTTTGAGTGTCTCATTGTCTGGGGGTAATGTAAAGCCGGGGGTCCCGTGTGTTGTATGTATAATCCACGCGCACATTAAAGAACACAATGACCAGGTGGAAATCTTGGCATTGGCTAAATTTACAGAAGTCGTGGTCCTAATCTCTGGCGTCGGTGATTAGCCTATGATGCCGACGTTAAATAAATCAATTAAAAAAAAAGATACAAAGATGAATTTTTGTTTACAACAGAATTTAAAGATCAAAGTGAGCCATAAACCAATCAACAAGCTTAATGAAAGTGACAAAAGAAAGCTAACAATGGAATACAGGTCGAAATTTCTGTCACTGTAATAAAGTAAATTTTTCATTTTGAGAAAATTAATGGAAAAAACTGAGAAAATATCGTGAATATTAACCTAAACTCCTGCTTTTGCCTCCATGTTAACTTGGTAAGAAAACTATTCAATATTCTATTTAAATAATTTCAAAATGGGATTAATGCATTGGACGGAAAAGGATGGAGCAATCTGGCAATCAATGAGATAGAGAAAAATAGGGTAACTTCGTTAATCCCTCTGTCGGAAAATTGGTATGCATATTGATTATTTTCTTATCTGAAAATATTATCTTATCTGAAATATGTTTTTTTACAATTTAAATTATTCAAAATGATTTTTTTATGAAGTGTTTGCAAATGTCTAGTAAAAAAGAGCTTCTAATGGTACATGATTATATTTTCTAATCATCTGGACGTTACATGACTCATTTTCATTTCTTTTCTTTCTTCACCTTTCTCTCTTCTCTTCTGTTTCTTTTCTCCTTCTTATATAATTGAATTGCGAATTTATGACTTGTTGTAGTTGCCAATAAATGCAATTACTATTATTGTTACCCGTGATGATGGTTGCCTAATTAGTGTGCAGAAACTTTAAAAAATGAGTTCATTGTCATATGAATATAGTACTCGCTTTTGTAATAATTTAGTGACCGATTCCACAAGACTTTCCAATGCTAGAAATTCTACTAACTACTTCTACACAGAAGTAGTTAGTAGAATTCTATAACAAAATACCAGAGAGTGCCAAGTCATTGAATGATTAAACAGTTCTTAGAAAGTGTTAAAGGGTACTTACTTGACAAAGCTTTTTATACTTATGAATATAGTCTGGAGTTGCACAAATTGACGGTATTTTTTGTATGTGCATACCTACTCTTCTTTTTTTTTACTTTTAGCATTAAAGATATTTTTTAGAACATTTTTTTTATATTGATGTGAATATTGATTTCTGACTTGTGTAAATACTTATTGGGTTTGTTTCATCATCGTGTTTCAATTAACTTGGAACATACTGTCACTGCGCAATGAAAAAAAAATGTACGCTTTTTATTCACTATGCAGTCTCAGTATGTTCCAAGTTACTTAAAACACGATGATGAAACAAACCCATAATATGCAAACACACTTAAATATCTATCTATGTATCAAATCTATGTGCCTTCTCTATTTCATATTACTAATAAAATTTTAATTGTTTCTTTTACCACATAACGTATTTAGGTTAGAACACATTATTTATACCACTTGAGTATTGGTGTTAAGAACAAATAAAAAAAAAACCGTTATCCAATAAAACTATAATTCAATTGAGGTATGTACATTAATTCGTGCTAATGCAACTTAACCATCTTGAAGGTGTTTGTTTATTTACCTATTATTCAACTCAATATTTAAAATCATATACTTTAGTTACTATAGCTTACAAAAATAATTTATATCATATCTAAAACCTATTTCACCCAAGTACTTTAGGGAGGATCCATAATAACATATTCATCAATGTCAGATTATTAACGAAAACAGTTTGAATAAAATGTTAATTCTGTCCATTAGTAGTTTTGTAATAAAATCTTCGATGCCGTTCAACTACGTCTCATTTTCCTGAAATCGAAACAATAATAAAATTTAAAACGTTTCAGATCTTAAAGTAGTATTTAAAAAAAATATTGTTTTAAACGTACTTTCGCAACGAAGGCTCCTTATATGATGTAGAAGTAGATCTCTTTCTTCGTGGCTTAGGAGATGACACTAAATTGAATGATCCCGAAATCCTCGACACTGTGCTCTTTGGTGTATCGGCTAATTGCTTTGGTTTTCTTCTTACCTCATTTACAGACTTTTCTTCTCGTTTCACGCTTGCGTCTTGCAATATTGATCCAGCTTCAAGCTGTAATTCTAACGTTTCACTTAATCGAGTCATTGTTTCAGAAAGTGGGCAAGAATTACCCTTCAATTTATCTTTTCGTCTCGTGACATTATTTATTGCTTGCAGAGAATTGTTGCAAGTTCGCTGCGATTTCCTTACCACCATCGGTGTTGATGTCAATGTAGGTGTGTTCGGAGTTAAATTAAGGAATCCAAGTTCTTGGTCATTTCTCTGAGGCAACGTGCTAGTAACGTTATTTAAGTTCATGTCCGTGTCGTCCATGGATTGCTGGAGAACTGTTCCTTCCGTACTCTCATTCATCAACTCATGATCCATGTCGTTACTCTTGCTTTTACTTGGAGAGGTTACGTATAAGTTGACTCTATTTACAAAAACTAAAGGGCTGTTTTTCATCTTTGTTGAGCTGTCGACAAAGCTCTTGACATAATCTCTTGCTGAAACGTCTTCATCGTCTTGCTCTAATAGAGTGTGCAGTGCGAAATTTCCACTGTTGGATGAGGAATGTTGTACTGATTCTTCTCCATCTGAATTTTCCTTGTCCTCGGCTTCTTCCTCGGAGTCTTCATTTAATTGTGAATGGATTTGATCTTTGAACGTAAGAGGTAACAACTTTAATTAATATGTAATTTTTGTAAAATGAAAGTGCAGAAAATAATAATGCAAAGGATAAAATGTTACAGTCGACTTTCCTTAATCCGAACTTTTATAAATGGAAAACCTCTGCAAACCAAAAAGCTTCCTTGTTTCCATTGGAAAATCCCCTTTAAATCAAAGGAAACTAGTTTGAACGAGAGTCGATTATATTAAAAAAATCAACCGCCATCACAATGTTAAAATATATTTTATTAAGGAAAAATATCCAGGAGCTTATTTATTCCAACCTCAATAATAAATAAAAAATTTTGTATAACACAGATGTGTTATACTACAACTATTCGCTTCCAGAGTGATTGAATTAGTAGAAGTAACTAACGTAGCACACAATTCAAAGCAAGAGAGTTCAAAAAATTAAAAGTATTTATTAAACATTTACCCAATTCACGAATAATACAAAAAATCATTTAATAATGTAAAACGGAGAAACTCACCGACTAAGTTCATCCTAGAAATCAATACAGAAACCGGTCTGGTTACAATCTCCTCTTTAATGTTCAACTTATTTTTGTTGTTCTCCGAGTTATCATCTACTTGCTGATGTTGGTGTAATTGAATTGTTTCCAGCGGCACACGTGCCACATTCACAAACGGTTTGTCGATCACATGCCCTCCAACCATCGGCTTAACATGCTTCGTGCTCTTCGGTGTCTGTTTAGCCTCTTTAAAGAAAGAGCTAGGACCTGGCGCAGCATTTGATGTAGACGAATTCTGCTCAATTTCAAACTCAGGTGTTATAGCAGTGTTATATATTTTCGCCATTTCACCCATGAATTCGTTCTGCAATTTGTGGTACCATTTGTTTAGACCTTGTTGCGCGGCCATGAACATTAGACTTGTGCTTTCTGTCAATTTTCGATTCCGACACTTTTCCAAAATATTCTCTTCTCGCAATTGTACTACTTGCTTAGAGAGGTCTGTTACTTGTTGCCTCAGTTCTACTACTTCAGCTACCAATTCCTTATTTTTCTGCTTCACATAATAAACATCGGCTTGAGCAATCGTATCTAAGGGTTCATTTTTTTTATTTTGAATAGAGGGCTTCGATCTCCCGACCATTTTAATCTGAAAATGTGAATGTTATGTATACTATGCAATATGTAATACTATGTTATAAAATATATAAAAATATGGTAGAAATAGCATGAAAAAACTAGGAAATATTAATAAAATGGGATTGGATTTTACTATTAATAAAATAGTTCATGGACTTTCTTTTAGTTTTTCTTTTTTAACCTGATATATACCATAAAAGCTCAATACAATACGCACCCCATTTTTAAGAATATAATTTCGGAAAAAATAATCTTCGAGTATACGGCGCAATCATTCTTGTTCAAATAAATTCTTGTTGATTGGGCGCATGACCACTAATTTTATGATGTTTCTACTATTACTCGTGTATAATACACACCTTAGATATTCGGTAAGAAAAATGAGAAAAAAGTGCATATTATACTCGAGATTTTACGGTAAGTATAACAATGCCAAAATGTTAAATTTCATCTTTACAATTTTAAATTTTATTAGCACAAATTAAAATTGAAAGTTTAGAGCGAAAATACTAGCAAATGAGTTATAGAATTTTAAGACTAGAAATCGTGTTCTGGCTATACAGGTCCATTTTTTAAATCAATATTAATAATGCTTTTTGCAGATTTTTTTACTTCTTTTTTGAGATTTTGATGTTCCTCGACGTTTTGAGTGCCCCTGACTCGATTTAGCCCTTTTTTGCCTGTCTGTGTGTAAACACGATAACTCAAAAACCACTTAAGTTAGATCAAAGAAATTTATAATGTAGTCATTTTAACTAAAAAGTAAACTCGTATCAACTTTTGGGTTTATTCGGATAACCAGAAGTGGCAGTTTACCTGAAACAGAAGTGAAAGTCTTTCAAGTAAAATGTCATTTTCCATCGATGCATTTGTTTCAAATTTTAGCACAACTGACCAATCGGAAGTGGTCTTTTTTTTACATTTTTATTCTCTCATATAAGCAGTATACATATATTGTAGAGAAAGTATTGTATTCATGCAAAAAATCGAAATTGAAATTTTGACGAATGTCGATATTTCGTGAGCCCCTAACTCGATTTTACCCTTTTTAGCTTAATATTAAGCTAGAAGAACCACACGCAAAAAAAAAGAATAAAAAGTTAATGAAAGCAGAAATAAATAGTACTGAATTTGTACTAATTTGTATCACTAAAAATAATTTTGTACCTCGTGCCGTTTTTAATAATAAGAAAAAGTTCATATTTACACCTTGTTTTAACCATCTTCATGGTTTCTCATTACCCCTAATTTGTGGTTCCTTCAAGGTTGAGTGTGTGAGCATGCCCTTTCCGGTTTCTTTTGTCAGCGTTGGTGCCTTCCGTTTTGTTTATGGCAAGCCTGAAGAAGATAGTAAACACTACCGAAACGTTGCATACATTGAGTAAAAGAAGTTTCCTTTTTCAGCCCCCTTTCCTTTTCAATCATCGACAATCAATTTGAGTAATTAAGAAGGGTTTTTTTGTCATCATATAAATTCTCATGTATGTGCTTACACTATTAGAATACCTATATTCTAAGTCTGTCATTAATCGATACAGTTCCTTCTAGAAAATTTATTCTGATGGTTCAAAGATTAAATGCAGAGAGAAACTTAATTAATTCATATCGAATCCAACACTAAGTTAAATTATAATTCTTAACTACATTTTAACGATAAGTTAATATGAAAAACCTACATTTAAAATTTTAAAATGTAGATCCTAGTATTGCGTTTTTTACTTTCTCGCAGAGAAAGTATAGTGATCATGCGAAAAAAATTTGTTGAGATTTTGATGATTCTCGACGTTTTGAGCGATTTTGAGTCGATTTGGCCCTTTTTTGCTTTTTTGTCTGACTGTGTGTGTGTGTGTGTGTGTGTAAACACGATAAGTCAAAAACGACTTGAGCTGGATCGATGAAATTTGGTATGTAGTCATTTGAGCTAAAAAGTAAACTCGTATCAACTTTTGGGTTAATTCGGATAACC
>JAWQRP010004948.1:0-11272 GCA_033557875.1 Quadriops clusia | reverse complement strand
TACACAAGTTGAAGAACAATAGATGCGATGTCTTTCGTTTTGAGAAATAATTTGTTTTATTGAGTTGCTCCCTTCCCTACTTGTTCTGAGCCTGCATAATTAAGAGGCAAATAAATAAACGACTCCATATTTCCACCCTGCTTCAAGAACTTGCATACAGATATCAACGTTGGTTACATACCACTAAGACGATTACATCATGAGCCATCTTCGTAAGCTATACTACAGGCATGAGCGCCTCAATATTATAATAATTTTATATGACGTCAATACCGAGATATGGAATAGAATATTTTATTAATCCCCGTTTTGAAACGTTACAGTATAACTTAGTCTAATTTGTACTTACGGTATAATTTTTTTACATACTTAAATAAATTTGAATTTATTACTGTGCAGATTTTAACGAAATGCAATCTAGATTCAAAATGTAACGTAGATTAGCTTGTACAGCTATTTGTCACAACAAACATATTTAATATTTTGATGATGATTGTGTATAGAAATTAATAAATATGTATCCTGAAGAATCCAAGGATAAGTAACCAAACCCACGTAAGAGTATAAACTATTTTAGTTTTTTTGTATTATCAACAGTTGTAATTTCATCATTTTCAAATGACTCTAGAGGTGAAACTGATTCGATTTTAATGAACCCGAAAGGCCCAAGAAAGCTTAAAAAGTTCCAAATCCCATATATTAAAAGTGGTTAGAAAATGATCGAATGAACAAGTACAATCATTTCCACTAAGTGACTAATTGAACCGCATATTTTGCTTGGTTTTAAAAATGCTATAATATTTCGAAAATTCAATGGAGGATGAAATTAGTTGTCCTTGAAGTGATCCAACTAAACATAAAGTCAACTAAATGCAGAATAGCCGTTATAAAACAAAGACAAAATGCTAGATTGGAATATAGAAAAGAGAGGAGTTTCACATCCTAAAAAACAAATGAGGTCCCATGCCAATGTTGTAGAAATAAAGTGTAACGATAAAATCAAGTTCGGAAAACATTTTTATCACAAGAGATTTTAATGAGATATTTTCTTATATGTGGGGTTGTTGAAACTCAGTTCGGGTGCCAATACCACCTATTGACAAGTGCCCACCACTATGTCGGAGACGGTCAAAATGAAGTAAGTTAGAAGGAAGCCAGAACATATTCGAAATTATGCCTATCCATTTATTAAATAACTCAACAGATTTTAACCAATATACGGAGCAATACATTGCATTGAAGGCAGAACTACATGACGTTAAACAACATTGCTGAAATATTTTTCTATCTATTCTGCCGACCAGACAATGCTTGAAGAAATGGGTAGAAAAAATGGGAATATGAATTTTATAGGACAAAGCCCATGATTCTAGAAATAAAAGATGTTCAACATGGAAACTTGGGAAACATTGAACATCTCAGCGTATGCTTTACTTAACATCTGTACCATGCTACTCGTTTTCAGGAGAGCATGTTCGTCATAGCTTTTTTGACTGTGTACACGCTCTAGGGTTAATCGCGTTATACACGAAATACAATTAATTGACTAACCACGTAGGTGGTGTGCATTGCTTTTACTATTTCGGATACTCAAAATCCCATATATCATACAAGATAAAATCATTTTTCGCTTCAATCTATGAACACTCACTTTGATATAAATATTTTTATAAAAAATTGTTACGGTAGATTAATTGATTATTATAAACATGTTAACATTTTATATTGCATACTTACAATCAACCATATGATAAAATCAACAAAAAACAGGCGATTGGTTATTAAACATTGCATTTTGATGAGAAAAGGTACGTGCAGTACACTCTCAATAATGTGAACTCACTCTAATGCTACCAATTCACTAACATAATTATTGTATGAATATAGAAGGAAAACAATGTTAATGTTCAATTGTAGTATTTTTAATCGCAATTGAAGTGCAAAATAATCTGTTTAGAGTTTATTAATGAAGGCTTAATAATGCTATTTCCAAAAATTCAGCTGGGTTAAATTCTGTTTGAAACATAATTTTAATTATTCTTTATTAATTAACAAATGCGATTCACGCTGGGCATTCAAAGCCACTGCACCTTATTAATTCTCAATGTCCAATCAATAAAGCTTGCCAGACTTTGAAACAAGAAACATTTCTTTTTCTTGCCTATACTACCAAATCTTGTGATAATTGATTGCTTCTTTTCATATCGAACAAGATTATTTATTTATTTAGTCACAACCCAAAGGGAAAATCCCATTAACAATATTAATTAAAGTATAATGTAACATTAAAGACGTAGAAAAAAATCAATTATCAATCCTGGAAAGTATGAAGCGATCTATCAAAAAATTTACCCAGTAGAAAAAATCGAAAAAGATTGCTTGTTATTAGATTTCAAACTTGAGAAATCTCAATCGCATCACCGCAAGAAAAGGGATCTTCTTGAGAAACTTTAAAACCAAGAGGGATACTCAAGCATGCAACTTACAGGATTGGATACTTTCCGATTTCATGGTGAGGAAGATTGTCTATATCAATATCCCATCAAAAAAAGGTTTTGATATCTATAAACTAAGTACTTTTGAATGTGCAGGAGCTTCCCCTATCGTTTTTTTGTAGTTTACCAACATTTTTACCGATGTAAGGAAACCCGTTCGCAGGTCACCTCGTCAGTTTTTGGCCGTTCAAACTTCGTTCCTTCTAATTAGGAATGCAGATCAATCAATATTTCTTGAACAATTCTGCAGACAATTCTGTTTTTCGAAAGAAATTCTAATCCAGCATAAAGTCATGTCCTTTAAAAAAAATAAAGAATCCTTTTTTCCAAGTAAAACAATTTATCTACTAAACGAGGGAGATGTAAATGAAATTCTATCAATAATTAAAAACTAATTCAATAGCCTGGTAAAACAGAACTTCATTAAAAATAAAATTATGTAAAAATACTTATATAAACAAGATGGGCATCCCTCCTTGTAACAAATACTGCAAACCAATTGGAAGAATCATTATAAAAATTATTTGGTGGTCTCTCATGTAAAGAAAGAAAATTATTTTTTATAACTTTTTCTTTGTCTAGGGTTTTCCAGGGGATAATTTTTATTGTATTAAATAGTCTACTGAATATTATATCGTGAAACCCACGTTACTTTTAAATTAGAAGTTGAAAAATTAACTCATCAGAAATGTCTTCCATACTTGATATCTTAACACAGAATTTATTTATTGTAGTCCGTTTGTGATTCTATGCTATAACATTAGAACTTTCAAATCTTGTTTCAGACCCACACGAAATTTCATAAGAAAATCTACCATAGATATGGCTTGTTGTTCGTCTTTTTCCAGTACGAAAATGAAAAACAATAAAAAGAAAAACAATAAAAAGAAAAACAGTTTTCCAGCTTGTACGACCAACTTAGACAATAAGAAGAGCCTGCAGGATGCCTTAACCTCTTCTGCAAAAACCACAGTACACAACTTCGCCAGACGAGACAACTATCTACAATTGACTTGTGAACAAAATGTCTCAAAGTATGCTATACTTAACTGCTGTTCCTTCATCCTCGTTTTCGGAATAGCAAGTTTATCTTATGCTTTTTGGACTGTGTATGCGTTCTAGGGTTAATTGTGTTGTACATATATAATACAAATAAATGTCTAACCAAGTGTTTAGTGTGTATGACTTTTACTATTTTGGATCTTTAAAATCCCAAAAAGAACAGAGTAAAAGATAAAATCATTTTTCACTTCTTCCTATTAACACTGATTTTTAGGTTGATATTTTTATAAAAACTTCTTACATTGGTTACTATAAACATGATTATTTAAATAACATTTATTTCGTAGAGTACATCTCTTACGTCAAATTAATTCAAAATTTATTATACGCTATACTTTGCGATATAGCTATTCTTGTAATTATGTTTTAACAAAATCAAGAACCGGGTTTGCCCTAAAGATAAAAGATGATACAAGTTTATTAGGAGTTTAAATTCCACCAAGTTCTTCGAATATAGAGAAAAGAAAGTTAATAAACAAAAATTTGCTATACAAACACGTAGTTCGCATTTTTATGGGATTTACTTTGGATTTCAAATCTTTACCTACATATGATTCGTTAAAAACAGGGGAGAGCAGAGGGTCTCATTTATGTCAAAACCCAAAAAAAACACGCGATTTTTAGTTAGTGTCATCTCTCGAATTGTTTATTTTCATAATCTCAGTAATTAGCGAAACATAATGACAATTATAATTCATTCTTGAAAAAAAAATATTTGCTTGTATGTATGATGATAGATGTAAAAATATCTAAAAAATTAGTTCTTTGGAAAAATGGTGGCAAATTTATTTTCACCAAAATCCTAAATTGCGAGAAGACATTCCCCACAATCAGATATTTATTTTCTGACTTACTTATTAACTCACAACCCAAGAGGAAAATCCCATTATCAGGCTTCATAGGGGTACAATACCACTGAAATTCTACATTTTAAACATTTTAAATTCAAACATTGCCTGTTTATGGAATTTTCTGCAAAATTCGAAGTTTTATAACCGGCGAGACCTAGATTATATAAGAGGATTTGCAGTAAGTTGGTAGAGTTGTAAGTATATTTAAAACAGACTTTTTGTGTAACTCCCCAGTACTGATAATCCAGTAATAAACAACTGGAGATTACGAACTTCCAAGTATCATTACAACATGGGCCATTTACACGTTATTAACAAGAACGCGAAAGGGATCTTGGCAGGTTTACAAACAGTTTCAGTTATAATACGGATACTATTGTCCAAAAATATTACTCCTTAATTACCAAGTACTTACGCGGAGAAAGAGTAAATTTCACTCAAAAAAGATCTTACAAAGAAACATATTATCTTGATTGGCATTCTACTAACAGAAAAACGCCAATTATATCTGTAAGAATAAAATTGGTGCAATTTATAAAAACGGACGGCAATATTCGAACATCGAATTATTAGGCAACAAGAAAAAAGAAAATGTTGCATTAGAAAAATGCGATTGACTTCAATCAATGTTAAGCTCATGGTGACGAGTGCCAAATAAATTGATATGCTTCCACAGATTGTGTTCTTTTAATACAGATTTTTTTAAGTAAGCTGAAAGTTATCAAACTTACTCATTGTTTATACCACTGAAGCTTGTGAAATACATCAAAATATAGTCTACAACAGAAGACTTACAGACAGAATTGGATGACAAACCTCCAAATTACCCATCATATTAAATAAACTATCAGTTGATTAATGCATACACCTTGAACCATCAGTTTAAGAGAAACTTAAGTCAAATTGATTGTTTAAGAGCATTAATGACTGGAAATAATGGATATTTGATTATAAAAAAGCAAAATTATTCAATTTCAATTAGGTATTTTAACCAGAGAAGCACAGCATTGAATTATCTTATTCTTCGTTTCTTTTCACTCCCGAGAAGAAAAACGATAAGAGTATAAACGATTTTTCCAACTTATTCATCGAATATAAACAATAAGACCCTACTTGATTAACTCTTGATCTTATAGCCCAAAGAACACAATAAATAACTGTTTATAATGGATAAGAGCAATCCATAGAAATCATAGAAGTTTGGTTTAAAATTATTTCAGTTATAGCTATATCTAAATAAAATATGGTTAAAATTGAATTGCTTTCGCAGGAGCCCAAACCAATGGAAGAAGACGTTGCAGGAACTCAAACCAATGGAAGAAGTCAATAAGAAGAAGACCTAAAAAACGATGAGAAGAGCCTACTTGATGCTTTAACTCCTGATCTACTCAGGAAACACTGACTACAGTATACGACTTTATTGTAACGGATACCAGAATCACAGTAATTCATGTAATTTTTCTTGAAAGAATATTTAATAATTTTCGATAAATTATGAGTAAATCACAAGCTGATTATAGTTTCCCATGATCTAAAAGTAGCTTGTGGAATATATTTAAGTAATTATTATATCTTTAAATAATTACTTAGTTATCTAAATTCGCTTGAACATATCGTAGATGATATACACTGCAAAATTAAGGGAACACCTACGAGCGATCAAAAATTTCAGTCATTTTCAAGGATCTGTAACTCAGAGTAAAATGACCAGATGAATATTCTGCGCATCATTTTAAAGGAAAATCTCTCTACTATTTTTTGATGTCTCAAACAAAAAGTTCCTATTCCTTAAGAACCTAACTCATTTTCCTGTGACAATTTTTAAGTAACCTATTGACACTCAAATAAAAAATCGAACATTTGCCTTTTGACAGTCGTAACTTCCGGTAGCAAATAACAATATGCATTTAGTCTACAGCATAAGAAATCTTAGGACATTGTTTCCAATATTTTTGAGTACAACTTTCCATAGCTTGCCTTTTTCTGTTCATTTCGTTCAAAAGTGGCCTTGACTTTCACCAATTTATCGTACATGGACGTTTACATTGCCATGTTTACATTTTTTATAAGTAAAAAATATCAGCACTGGAACGCATAAAGAATAGTTCATACTACAAGATGCAATGGGAGAAATTAATCAAAAAAATCATTGAGGCCCGTGGACATGTTTAAAATTTGAAAATTTTAATGAAAAATTTCGGTCTTTCGTTTCTCACATGGAAAAGAGAGGTTTCTTAAGAAATAGGAACTTTTTGCTTAAGGCATCAAAAAGTAGAAAATTTTTCGTTTAAAATGATCTGCATAACATTTTCAGATGGTCCTTTTGCTCTGAATCTTGAAAATGACCAAAATTTGTGCTCGCTCGTAGGTGTTCCCTTAATTTTGCAGGCTAATATATTTTATATAATAAAATTGGATGAAAAATACATAGCCAACCATCAAAACATAAATTAAATAATAAAATATAAAGTCCCCCATGGAGGTAACAATAGCGAAAACACCTAAACTTTATAAACCTCACAATAAATAGACATACTATAGGTATCATCATTCCAAAAAGTCTTGACAACTCAGTCATATAAAAGGGAAATAGACATAATATCAAATATAGCAGCATGACAAATGGACACTAAAATCGAACACGTAGACCGTGTGATAGAGGCAGCAACAGCACTGAAGAACTTTAATGGAGAAGCCGAAAACGATAGAACATGGGAAACGAGCAATTTCTAAATTTTCTAAACAACGTTGAGCACTCCATTTTATTTACAAAAATTCCCAAGAGGTTGTTTTAGTCAAATATTTTCGATGTTGCATTTCAAGGAATTCGCAAACAAGGACCAGATCTTTGAAAATATGATTTCAAAGAACTAGTATGTTCTTTTAAATACATGGATTACAAATTGAGGATCAGTATTATTCCAAACAAGTACTAGTGTTTTTGTCGATGAAGCAGTGATTAAGTTTAAATGTAAAATTGGTTCTATACAGGGTGAGTTTTATAAAGTGTTACAAGACGATATCACCAAAACCAGTTGGAATATGTCAATGAGACTTTAGTGGAACTAATGAAGGTCCAGGGGGTCAAATTTCGACATATCCCCCCCCCCCATTTGACAGGAGAGGGGGAAACTTTGAAATCTCAAATACAATGATGCAATTTTTATTTTGAAATTCGAATTTATGACAAAATCTGCATACGTTTGGAAAAAAATTGTTTAATATACTGTTCCGACCACCCTTTTTTAATATAAGTAAATTTGGTTGCATAGTCGGGTCAGCCAAATCTCGTCGAACTTCCCTTAGCCGACAGTACGATATCAGAGCTCACTGGAGCAAGTACTCGCGTCCTCCGCATGCGGGCATTTCAATTCCGACATTTCCATTCTTACGCCTTTGGGTAAATCCCTTAGGTCCTTTCAACCGAACCAGGTAATAACAATTTTAATATTTCTTCGAGGTGTTTTACGAAGACTTACTCAACCCCCGGGCCTAAGCCGCTAAGACGAGCCAACCCTTTAAACATCGAATCCGTGCATCCCCAAACATATGCGTTACAGGATATGATTTTTTATGACTTAGTGCGTCATTCAGCCGCGGCGATAAATTATTGTTATTTTTATGTGGTTGATATAAACGGGATTAATAAAAGAAACCCGTCGAAATGGTTGTACTCTAACTTGTTACCTGTTACTCGACCAGTCCTGTACTCCGGCGATGCGCCAGCTTCTTCATCTACACAAAATGACCACGAGTTAGAAGAAAACAGCTCTTCTTCAAGTGATGAAAGTGGGACAACTGATTTTAACACAGATATTTCTTCTGAGGCCCAGCCCTTTAATCAGAAAGACTTCAGTGCATTAGTCAAAGACCTTGGTCTATCTAAAGAAGCATGGGAGATTCTAGCTTCTCAATTAAAGCAAAGAAATCTTTTAACTCCAGAAACAAAATTTTCATACTATCGTAACCGAGAGACAGAATTGCTTTCATTCTTTTCTGAAGATCACGATTTTGTTTTTTGTTCTGATGTTCCTGGTTTATTGAAAGCGATGGGAGTACAGAAGTATAGTCGAAATGAATGGCGTTTATTTATTGATTCCTCTAAACGTAGCCTAAAATGTGGACTTATTCATAACGGCAATAAGCTGGGTTCGATACCGATTGCACATTCAACTACAGTCAAAGAAGAATATGCTATTGTAGCTGCTGTTATGGGTAGAATCAAGTACAACGAATCAAGTGGCTGATATGTGTAGATCTAAAAATGGTGAATTTTCTTCTTGGACAACAAGGAGGCTATACAAAATATCCTTGGTTTATTTGTTTGTGGGACAGTAGTGCTAAGTCTAAGCACTGGAATGAATTCATTTGGACTGCACAACATTTTCTGGGAAACAAAAAGGATGAAAACTATGCGGATCATATTGAACTGATGTTGTTACACTTCCAGCAGCTTGGAGAGTGGTCCTTTTAACACATAAGAAACAAAAAAAAGGTATATTCCCACAAATGTGAAAATTATATAAAAGATCTCTATGTCATCAAGTAATAATATTCACAAACAAATCATTAATAAGCTAAATCCAAACAATACATCTCTCTACACGTAGGCATTTAGTAAATCGAAATATATAAAATAGATTGTCCTGAATGTGACACTTTCTATATTATGAGAGACAAGACAAAGTATAAAGACCAACTGAACAATTAAGAGATGGAATAAACTCAGAAGTGGATCCTCACATCCTTATGACTAGCCATATATTTACCAAGGTGTTTGCTCATTCTGAAGTTAAAGTTATATAAACTGAAGCAAAAGAATCTAAGCAGTTATGTTCGATTAAACATCTAGTGGATGTTTTATCAATAATTTCTAAGGGAAGGTAATTTAGAATTAATATAAGTAGCGAACATGCAGATTTGAAAACCCTAAGGAACTAAATGTGTTCCCAACTGAATTTGATTTCAAGTATGATGAACAAGGGAAATGGTGTCCTGCAATTAGAAGGCACAGTTTGCTGCAAAGTAAAATTACTGCCGCAAGTTACCCGACGTTTATAAAAAAAGGTTTGCATCACTTGATAGACGATACTACAAATGAGGATCCTGTGCTATATGATTTTCGTCAAGTGACTCAGGAATACTTATTAATGGATGGGAATAGCTTACGCGATGGATTGAAAAGGTTTCAGAAAGAAAATTACTGAATCAAAAATTTTCGATGGGGCCGATATACGGCAAAAATTATGTTAGATAATTAGCATATGCTAGCCCAAACAATCTGTACATTTTTATCAGAACTACCCATAATCAATTTGCTATCTATGATATATAGCTACCTAGCTCACAGTTTGTGTTCCCTATTTTCCACTTATAAGACGTATATGCAGCGCAACTTAGTCAAAGTGTACAAATAAACTCAAAGTGTGCAGAGTCATTAGCAAAAATAGTTCCTAGTCCAGTCACTAGCACAAATAACGACGACTTTAGCAAAATAGGTACTGGAATCATCTTACCACAGCAAGTTACGATCGGCATCGAATACGATAAAGATGACAATACAATATTGTCAGGGACATGTTTGATTCTAGTCAAGAAATCATGTTTGACTAATTCTGTATTTGGAAATGCAGAAGACAATGGAGATGAAAGATATTGTAGGTGTGCGGAGTCTTAGTAGTTGTTACAATTCTCCGACACCCTTGATAATTAAAACAGATGTAATTCATATTACGTTTACCAACGTTATTCGATGCAATGGGTCAATTCTACTCTTCTCCCCAAGCGTTTCAAAATCCCAAATGGCATTTAGTAATTCTATAATTCAATAGCACATCCGCAGCATTGAATTGGCATGATCTTGGTTGCAATCTTTTGTTTTTGTTGCAAGTATTTTAAGTAAATTACGGGATGATGTAATTTCCCATAGGCTAACAGTAGCATAGCAAAAATATTAAAGTATTTTTTATCATGAAGATATGAACCGCCTCAAGTTTATGTAATGTTATTGTAATTGAAACCCAATCATTGCCCAAACATAAAAAATAGATGATGGAATGGATTAGATCCAGTACATCTCATGTAACAGCTCTATGGAACTAAAATTAGTTTTCTCGAACTTCTAGAAACTCATAGTGCCCTTCGGCTACTGCCCATATTTAAACCAAATCGAAAGAATGCTGACTACTGTAAAACGATTGTGACATCCAAAAAATATACAGCTAGAAATTAGATGATGTAAAGAGGTTAGTGGGAGAAATTATCATTTCTCCGGAAAGCATCAGTGAGGAAAATCATGACAACACCAATTCAGAAGAAAGCAATAATGACAGCTATTTAGCTCAACAATACTATTTTCCTCACTATAATACTTAAAGACGATTGTTTAATTAAAATAAACATTTATAATGATATACAAATTGGTTTCATTGGCTTAATTGGTGGTATATGTTGTAATATATGTGTTGAACTTGATAAATCATTTATTAAAGGAATTTTGAAATACCTTCTAAACAACGTTATATTGTTCACAATATTAAATGAAATCATTCCATTTCTTACAATATCACATTTTACACAGATTCACTTAAATAAAACTTGCCAATTGCTAATTAATCCAGTTCTGCCGTTGACTACTATGGTAAATAGCTAAGAAGATTCACATTTATTTCTACATGTACGCCAAACTTTTGAATTTAATTATTACGGCAGGAGGACCATTGTAGTTGTTTTATGACTATATATATACAGGGCGTTTCAAAATTACACCCCTTCCTTTACACCACATATAGTACTCACCAAAAGAAGCTGAAAAGTCCCTATTGACCCCTGTCCGATCTTCAACCCCTAGGGAGATACAGCCCC
>JAWQRP010004947.1:0-11273 GCA_033557875.1 Quadriops clusia | reverse complement strand
AATTATTAAAAATAAGGAGTAAGACTAATATTAAATTCATTTCAATTAAAATAAATCTCAAATTCATAAATATGAAAATATCCCTATTACTATTATGTTCTTCTGTTCGCTACTATATACGTTACTGATGCATAAATTTTTAGCGAACATGATAACATGTATATATCGAGATCATAAGATTAAATATGGTAGTATGTACATGTGTACATGGTAATATGTACACGTATACATGGTCAGGTGTATATGCGCACATGGCAATAAGTATACGTGTACATGGTAATCAATATATGTGTACATGGCTGCCCGTGATTTTTCACGGGCATTAACTAGTAATAACAATTTTAACTGAAACATCAACAAATGAAATGTATACAAATACAGTGTAAACTATAAATTATATACATAAACTGTAGCAAATGGACTGTATTAAAATGGAGAACCACTTACCGTTTTGTGGACTGCTTCTTGCGAATTTTGAAGCTCATGGCTCCCTGTCACTGCTTCTCTATATATTTTTACTAACAAACTATTGTTTCTATATATAATGGCATAAAATCGAATTTTGGTAATAATTTCGATAACATCTTTTTGTAACTTAGGTCCAGTATACAGAACTTCATTCAACGAACGGGCATTAAAAACATGTGATGAAGCATCAAACACAACACGAAGCTTGGTTGTGCTACTGGTTGGCTTGCATACACAATGATGAGGTATAAAATATTTAGCTTCGCTTACATCCTTGTTAAGTTGCATGTGACCTAACAATTCATACTCTTTCAAAAAATCAAAATAAGGTTCTCTAAGTTCAAGGCACCGAGCTAGGCGGCACTTCAAAGAGATCAAACGTGCCAGAGCATGGCTGTACGAATCTCCCAAATTAAGAACAGTGTCTCGAAAAGGAAGAGGAACTACATAGCGACTCGACTCTAAGCGATAATGCAATCGCTTAAATAATTCTTCACAAATTTTATCTTCAGGGCTAACATGAACAAGAGAAGGAACATTTTCCACCTCCCAACGCCGATTAAGTGCTCCATCCAAAGGAATCAGAGTAGCAAAAATAGCATATCTTTCTTCCGGTTTACGATGTGAGGTAAAACTGCCAGCTATTATCCAACGAAATACACTATTCAAAGCCCAAGGGGAATTCTCTGAAGGTTTAAACTTTTGGCCGTCAAACAATTCAGGAAAAACATCTGCACCTAAAATGATATCTATCCTTGACGGTTTATGAAATCCAGGATCTGCTAATTTAAGTTTTATAAATTGTTGTACTACTTGATCAGGCTCTTAAACAACCGACATATCTGCAGTTATCTTGGGAATAACTACCACGTCAACAGCGAATTCGGGGATTTCTGAAAATCTAGATCGAATAATACAATGACCTTTACATTTGACTTTGCCTAACGGCAGTTGACCTACTCCAGACACCCTCATGTCACATTTTCCCAAACTTAAACCAAGACGTTGAGCACATGCGTTAGTCATAAAAGAAGTTTGAGCGCCAGAATCAATTAACACTCTCACTCACTGAAATTCACATGAGCCAAATCCCACATGAATGACTGCAGTTCCCAAAAGCACCGTACCCGTATGATCAATATCAGTGGAAACGGAATGCCCTAAAGCATTTTCGAAATGCAGAAGAGAATGATGACGCCTATTACAGGACGAGCAATTTTGAATCCGTTTGGAACTTTTCAGATTTCTTAAAAATTTGGTAATATTTTTCAAAATTTCATAAAGATAAAACACTCATTATGTTGTAACGTGTGTCACCACAGAGAGATTTTGTACGATAATCGATAAGAAAAAAAAATTATATATTTGCCAAAAGGGCATTGTAGTTACCTTTCAAATCATGTTTTAAAGCATTCCCGAAAACCTCATCATATTCCGCCTAGTAATTTTTGAGATATCTGAAAAGTGCGGTTTGTTTACTAGTCAGCCCTCTTAAGGGTTTAAAGGCAAACAATGTATCCAACAAATCTGAACCGAGGATTCTTTTATTCTCATATTTATCAGTGAGCATCTGATACACAATGTCACAATTTACCTCCATCAGTGGCAAACTCCTCGCAATACTGGCTGCCGGACCAGTTAATGAATTTAATAAATGATGAAATTTTTCAATTTTAGATAAATTTTGATTTTCATGGACTAACGACCTGAAACTGTCAATAAATACTTACCATTGTTTAATAGATCAGGTAGATTTTGGTAGTTCAATTTTTGGCAAACGAGAACTTCTGGTGTGTGTAGGTACAGTGTGTGGTATGGGTACTGCAAAAAATTACTTTAGCAACCGCTTTGATTTCATAATAAAGCTCTTCAAAAGCCAACATTGGCTAATAATCAAAAATAGTGTCTGCGTTATCAGTTCAAATTGTATCAACAATAGATCGATGGATCTCGTGAAGATCTTTGAAAGTTCTTTCAAGCATGGCATACCACGCTTCAAAAACGGGTACTTGCACCCGGTTTTGCATGAAGGTCTTTGATAAATCGTACAAAATTTGCGTACGTTAAAACAATTTCTCCCGTTCAGCAAACAACCGTTTTTGATTGGGAGCCATAATATGGAAACGAACTGCCTGGGCTCGAACGAATGACACAAATATAAACAAAGTAATGAAGTGAATACAAGGATTCGGCAAGGCGAAATCGCAATACGCAAGGCAAGCAACCACAACAAACGGCAAAATCCCGCTCGTATGGACCAAAAAATGTAGTAAATGGAGTGCATAAAAATGGAGAACCACTTACCTTTTTGTGGTCTGCTTCTTGCGAATTTTGAAGCTCAGGGCGCCCTGTCACTGCTTCTCTATATATTTTTACTAACAAACTCTTGTTTCTATGGTGTCTTCATAAAAAGGGGGTGGAATACCAAACATAAACATTTGTTTTTAAAATTCCTCAGCTGATCACCACTTCCAAGAATGCATGTGGGTATTTTGATAAATTTTGAAACAAGTATACATATAGATAAGCAAAGATGGAATTTGTTAAAGTAATGGAAAGGAAATTTAGATTAGGCCAGGAGAAAAAGTAAATAAAAACCTGTTGCAATAATTAAAAAAATTTATGGTGAAAAACATGGATTTCAGTTAAATTTAGGTTTGTCTAAAAATGGGTAGGTTTTGGTAGGAGTATTTGTGCTTGATTCTGAAATTTGTGTTGTGATGTCTGTGCCGTGTAATATTTTGAATGAGTGGGTTGTTGTTGTGTTTGTTGAAGTATTTTTGGCTTATTTTATGAATGAAGTCTAAAATTTTCGGTATATTTGCTTCGTCATGTAATATTCTTGCAGGGGTATACAGTAATTTATTTTGAGAGGTCTGAAGAGGCTTTAAGGCTGTAGTCAAGGCAGAGCACCAGACAGGTGCGGCGTAAGTGAGTATTGGTCTTAAAATGGACGTGTATAATAATTTTTTGTTTGAAGTAGAGAGATGTGTGGATTTTAGTATAGAATAACGTGTTTTAACTATAGAGAAAGTCTTACGTGTGGCGAATTTAAAGTGTTGGTTGTATGAAAGTGTTTTGTTTTATATGACCCCAAGGTATTTAACTTTTAGCTCAGGCCATATTAGATGTGATTTAATATTTAAAGGTGTGGTGACTCGAGTGTTTGTGAACTTTTTGGTGAAGATGCATAATTCAATTTTAGTGTGATTAAGAGTAATTTTCCAAGTGTCGAAATACTTCTAAAGGATGCCGTTGTGGATTTGTATCTGTTTTATTGCCACTTGAGCGTGAAAGGATGATGTGCAAATGGCCGTGTCGTCTGCACAAAGTGCAAGCTGTGTATTTTGAAAGTGCAGAATGTCGTGAATATACATGTTGAAAAGTGTTGGTGATAAAATTGAGCCCTGTGGGACTCCAGCCTTTACTTGTTTGTGCCGTGAATTTGTGTTTCGTACTTTAACTTGAAATGTTCTATTGGTGAGGTAACAGTTTATAAGTGTAACAAGATGTTTGGGGAAATTTAGATGAATCATTTTTTATATAAGGCCGGTCCTCCAAACTCTATCGAATGCCTTCTTAAAATCGAGAAGGCACAGTACTGGTCACGATGAGCAGGCAGCGTAGTTGTTTGGTAAGTTCTCCTTAGCTTACTTCTACGCTTAATTTTGTTTATGTTTTCCGGAAGCAAAGTAGTGCTCCGTGTTCGATGAGGTCATTTCACTAGAACTAGTGCGCCCTAGGTTACCCTATATTATGCTCCAGGTTGAAAGCAGGGGTAAAGTGAATGCAGAACGGAGTGGGGGTTTCGCGCGTATTCTAAACGCAACAACGCATGTCCCCAAGAGACCGCCAGTTGACATAGAATTCAAGAAGTTGTCGTACACGGTGTCCCAGGGAAAGAAAGGAAAAAAACGATACTGAAGGAATTGGATGGTAAGATCCGATGTGGGGAGTTAATCGCGATAATGGGGCCCTCTGGTGCTGGAAAGAGTTCCCTCATGAACATCCTGGCAGGATACAGGATAAGCAACGTCAATGGTGCTGTGCTAATAAAGGACAAGAAGAGGAATCCTAGCAAAGTCATTGGCAAAACCTGAAAATTTGTTATTGTATTACACGAACACGTTCGATGGAACTTCCCTTCCCTGCCCTACTCTGCTCTGCTTTTCTCTGCTCTGCCCCCTACTTCATCGAATACAGTTATTGTAAATGTACTGTGAAGGCATGCGTTTTGTGTAATCATGTATTATGTTGCCATTTCTGTTGTTTCTGTGATTATTCCAGGAAGTGCGTCTTGAATTTAGATCTCCTATTAAAATTGATTTATGTGTGTGCAAGAATATCGCGTCTAGGTCTGCGTTTTTGATCGTGTTTGCTGGTAAAGTGTATGCTCCTGTGATGTGTGTATTGTCCATGAGCTTTAGTGTGATGGTTACTAAATTAGAGTCTAGGTTTTGTAAAGTGTGGGTTAAGGAATTTCAGGAGAAACAAGCACAAGTACTCCCCCACGTCCGTTTTCTCCGTCGGGGCTAATTATAATGAAATTTATAATTTTGAAATTGTCTGCTTGTCGAAGTCTTGCTTCGTTTATAAACATTATGTCTGGTTTGTCCTTCGATAAAAAGTTGATCAAGTCCGTTCGTCTGTTTTTTAGTCCGTTGAAATTCCAACTTATTATTGTAATGTCTCTCTGAGTAGAATCAATGATTGTCCATGTCTTCAATGAATTTTGTAACTATAAAGAATTTTTGGCTCTCTTGTGTTGCATCTTTTAGAAGAGCATTCAACTGACGGATCTTACCAACTAGGTCATTTAGATTAATTAATGAATTAAGCTCTTCAAAGGCATTTTTCAGTTCATTTAAGACAGGGAGGGGCGAAGAGGGGAGCGATGTATTTGCTTGATTCCGTGGAGGCGGTGGTATAGATGTTTGCTGCATACGACTTTGGGTTGCCCTTTGCTCCCAAATGTTTGTTGCCGGTAATGGTGCTGGTTCAAAGGCCGGTGGTGTAGGGGAAGGCAATGTTGGAAGTTGGCTTCTTTTGGAAATTATTTTTTTATATGTGGGGCACTCTATACAACTGGAGACGTTCTCTCCGCTACAGTTGGCACATTTTGGTAGAGTGGCGTTGCATTTCTTACATTCTTTGGTGTCGTGTTCTTCACCACATTTCAAACATCTGTGTTTCTTATGACAGTTAGAGGTAGCATGCCCCCATGACTGACACCTATGGCATTAGAAATTAGAAGTTTGTTTTGGTGTATTTCCCATTGAACTCGAACGTTCTGTACACTCCTTATTCTACTTATTGTTCTCAATGTCTCACTGGTGTCAGTCACAATCATGTAGAGGGGCATGCTACCCTCTTTGGTTGTCATTCTGAAGACATTTATTATTTTAACCTCCGTTTCTTCCAATTCTTTTTTACCGTCTTTTTTTTGTGGGTCGTGCCAAAGCCCTGGTAATACGAAGGCATGCGTCTTTTGGGACTTTGGGGTAAATGTATGAAACTCTGCCCCGCTATCGATTAGAAAGGTTTTCGTTTTTTCCCATTCACTTAATGTTTTGATGTAAATTGTAACCCTATTATAGGAGTATCTTATTTCATGTTCACCGTTTGTGATTGGGAACAGTTTAGCCTCTAAATATGAATGAGATTTTATGGATCCGTTTAAAATTATTGGTGGTGACTTGCATTTTTGTTCCTGAGAGGAGGAAGAGGTGGATGCTTCTTGGAAATTTTGTAGCGGTTCAAAACGGTTGGATGTCAAGATGACATCCCTTGTGTCTTCATGATGTACGTTCCTTTTTCCTTTCTTATTTAATAGAGTCAAGAAAACATCAGCTTCTGACATTCCTGACATTAATACATCATGTGGGAGGTAGATATAAAGACCAGGTTGGCACTAATTATATTTATTAGGGTTTATATATTATATTTTATAAAAGGCAACGCTTGTATCTATCTGACGGCACACACTCGTTGTTGTTTATTATTACCCATGACCACCGTTCGTTCTCCACTGCCTGTTTTGTTAGCTCCTACTGTGTAGCATCCAGAGGCGAAGGGATCCAGTGGCGGCGGTTAGGGGCCACAATCAGCACTGGCCTTATTGACCATGAATCTTCCTTGGACGCGTCCCACTGCACACTAACAGTTTCTAGTACGCACATAAAACAAATGAAAATATATATAAATACAGCGAACTATAAATTATATACAGAAACATTTGTTGGTAAAATTCGTCAGCTGAACATCACTTCCAAAAATGCATGTGGGTACTTTTGAATTGTATGCTCCTGTGTGTGTTGTCCATGAGCTTTAGTGTGATGCTCTCTAAATTTGAGTCTAGGTTTTGCAGATTGTGTGTCTGGAATTTCAGGAGAAACAAGCCTCCATGTCCGTTTGGTCCGTCGCGTCTAATTATATTGTAGTTTCTAATTTTGAAATTGTCTATTTGTCGAAGTCTCGTTTCGTTTATGAACATTATGTCTGGTTTGTCCGTCGATAGAAAGTTGACCAAGTCCGATCGTCTATTTTTATTCCGTTGGAATTCCAACTTATTATTGTGATTTTTTTATTGTTCAAGTGGATTACTGTCCATGTCTTTTTTACTACAAAGAATTTTTCGCTCTGTTTTTGACAATTTCTTAACATTGTGTTTAACTGACGAATTTTACCTACCATTTCTTCTAGGTTTACTAAAGAATTTAGTTCTTCAACTGCCGAATGTAGGTCTTCAAATGCAGCAGGGACAGGTGAGTTCTTCACTGGGAAATTTTGAGAATTTTGAGAAACTTGAGAATTTTGGTTGCTTTTGTCGAACTGTGATGCTCTTATCTTCCATACGTTCACTTCTGGAGGGGGAGCTGTTCTGAAAAGTTGCTTCGGCGGCTGTTGTGTTTCTTGGCCAGGCCTCCTTTTCTGTATAATGCTTAGGTATATTTTACATTTATCGCTATCGCTATCGCGAGGTGGTTTTCTCCACAATTATGGCCTTTGGGCGGGGTATCTATTGGTTTTGTACATAATTTGGTGTCGTGGCTTTCGCCGCACTTCAGACATTGGTAATTGCTGAAACAATTGCTAGTGGAGTGGCCCCAGGCCTGACATCGATGGCATTGACTTATTATTCTCTTATTTACGTGCCTCTCCCATGAGACACGGACGTGCTGCAAGTGCGCCACTCGCTGGAGGGAGCGCACAGTCTCAGTCACGTCCATGACCACCATGAAGAGAGGCATGGAGTCTCCTCTTGTCGTCATTCTGAATACATGTTTTACGTTTATCTTCTGTTGCTTGAGTTCTTCTAAAATTTCATC
The DNA here is from genome assembly GCA_033557875.1 of Quadriops clusia. NCBI lineage: Eukaryota > Metazoa > Arthropoda > Insecta > Coleoptera > Hydrophilidae > Quadriops > Quadriops clusia. The sequence continues at coordinate 3,477 of JAWQRP010004947.1, read as the reverse complement.
TTTATTCGGGTCGTGCCATAGGCCTCGAACCACGAATGCATGGGTTTTCTCGGATTTTGGTGTGTAGGTGTAAAATTTTGCCCCGCTGTTTTGTAAGAATGTCTTCGTTTCTTCCCACGCCTTGATTTCTTCAACTTGTATTGATATTTTGTTTGTGGTGTACTTGAATAAATGCTTACCATTTGTAATAGGCAGCAATTTGTCGTTAAGATACTGGTGTGATTTGATCGCACCTAGTATAACAATTGGAGGTGGTTTACTTACTTTTATGGGTGAACTTTCTGCTACATTTGAGTTTTTTTCACTTACAATTTCGAATCGGTTTTTAGTCAAAATGTTTATACTTGAATTTTGTTTTTCGGGCTCTTGATTTTTGTCGCTAAACTTTCTCTTCTTATTTTTTTGGCTGACGAATTCGTTCACTTCCGGAAAGAAAGTGTCAATTTCTTCCATTTCCTGCGACTCTCCTTCCCTCTGCAGCGCCGCTCAGCAGAGCGGTGAATTGTCCCACCTCGCACTCCTAATCCACCACCTAGCACTTTCTCACTGTTTCTAAATTTCCTACTGGCCACTTTCTCTCTTTATTCCACTTTCTTGGCGGACCAAAAATGGCAGAACTTCTCCGTCAAATTAATTTTGACGGACCGGACGAGAACTGGTGTATTCAACGTGGTATGACCGTTGCCGTAAGAAAATGTGCTCCTAAGAAGAAAACGGCCTGAAATAACAAATTCAATAATTAGAGTTGAAGTTAAAAGGCAACTGGACGTGGTGTTCCCAAGCGATCACCCATCCAAGTACTGACCGTGCCCGACGTTGCTTAACTTCAGTGAACGGATGAGAACTACAGGATGTCCCATCTCGGTCTGTAAAAAAGTATACGATAGTACTGTTCTTTGATGCTAGAATGAATTTATTGAATATTTTCAATTCATTTATCTTAAATAATGCTGTTCCTGATAGCCTAAAGCATGTAGTTGTTTGTCCTGTACTCAAACCTGCAAAGGATCCAAATGATATCAAAAGCTATAGGCCTATCGCTCTTTAATCTTATATACTGTAGACTTTGGACAGAATGGTAAATAATAGATTAAACTGGTTCTTAGAGAATAATTCTCTTTTGAACCCACTTCAATTTGGCTTTCGAAGTGGTAAGAGTTCAACTGATTCTGTTATCTACACTATCTCATCGGTCATTGAATCCCTTTCTTCAAAATACCATGCGTGTGTAGTTTTCCTTGATGTCAAGGCCGCCTTTAATAACGTGGATCATAACTTGCTTACAGATAAGCTCCTTTTAGCGGGTTTTTCGCCTGCGCTCTCTGGGTTGATTTACAATTCTCTTATTGGTAGAAAGTTATTTACCAAAAGGTCTCTTCGAGAAGGTGTCTATCGACTCTCTGGAAAGGGTGTTCCGCAAGGAAGTCTCTCAAGCCCCACGTTATTTAATTTTTACATCTCTTCTTTGTGGGACTTGCAAATTCAGGGAGATTTAGTTGCATACGCAGATGATTTGGCCCTTATTGTCTTTAATCGTGATTTGGAAACACTTTTATCTTCGGCTCAAGACAATCTTATTCAGATATCCAAACACTTAAATGACCTCGGTTTATCTGTTTTTTTTAATAAGACCAAATATATATTATTCTCTAGAAAACGAAGAGTTCCTCCTGTGAAGGACATAGTGGTTGATGACCACATCATTGAACGAGTATCAGAATACAAATATCTTGGTCTTATTATCGATCAGAAGCTAAAATTTGATCGACACATCACTAATCAGGAAGGGAAGGCATTTAGAAATCTAAATATAATTAAGGTTCTCAGTGCTGTCTCCTGGGGGGGCATCCTTCTGTTCTGATCAACCTTTATAAATCTATTGTTCGTTCCCATTTGGCCTCTATAATGTCAGGTGATCTAACCTATCCATGGGCCCGGTTTGATAAAGTACAATCACAAGCAGCAAAATCATGTCTAGGTCTCATGAAGTCTTCACCTAACCATTTGTCCTTTGTAGAGCCAGAACTTCCTCCTATAAAACTCAGAGTTATTTTTCTTGCTGGAAATATGATCAACAAATAAATGCAGAATCCCGATGCGATTTACCACAAGTTGGCAAATTGCACTGAGCGAATTACGGCTGGTAACTTTTGGTTTAAAAACAGACTCTCTCTGTTTATGGCTTCCTTTGTCTCCAATCAACGGAGATTTGGCATTATCTCCAGTCCTAGACCTAGCTGTTTCAGAATCCCCCTTCAAGCTCAAATCATGAAACCAAAGGTGCACTTAGATATCTTTTCAAGTATTCATAAATCTCGAATATCTTCTGCATTTAATGGAACAGTGGCTGACAATTGGAGTAATTTGTTGTCTACATAATCGTAATGCTACTAACTTTTCCTGGAACTCCTAAATGCTAAATATCAACTACCTATACCTTGTTAAGTATCCCACCCCGTAACTCGGCAGGACTCTTGTTCAACTTTATTAAAAGCTCCAAAATAAAACTATAGCATGGGCTACTATATTTCTACACTAATTAGGATTCAACTATATATATATTGTGACTGTTTGGTGGGGGTTACCCACAAATCGTACAAATAGGGGACCCCCATTCTTCAATACGACTCTACGTCTTGCGAAATCCCGTTGGTTCTTGTGTTCACGTGTCAAAATCAAAACTGACATGTTTGGTAACTTACAATTGTCATTAGGAAAAAGCTATCGGCCTACGTGACTGCCGCGTCTAGGAAACCGGAAACCACAAAGCGAGACGCAATTGTTACTCTTCCGCGGTCCCCAATAAAAAACATAATATCAAGCAAAACATAAATTGAAAGCTTAATAAAAATATAAAACGACGGGTCTGATACAGGATTCCACCTCCTTTTCTCTCTCTCTCCTTTTTTTTCCAAACCTTTTCAAAGCCTCACCTCTCCTTCTTTCCCTTTTCTTTAAATCTTTTATTTCAAAAATATCTACTCACTCAACTGTCCGTTTTTTTCTCTCTCTCCCTTTTGTTTACCCCCGTTGTCCTGGTTCCCCTTTTTCTTCTTCTTTATCTCCGGTCTACAATAATCTTCTTAATCGGCAACCCACCATCCTGCCAAGATTAAAATTTGTGGCTGACCGGACCAATACTGTCACAATATATATAGTGTTACGGGACCAAATTTGTATTATTTGTATTCTTAGTAATTAATACATGGTCGTCGCTTTAGGCATGATCGTCAAATAAAAGGGTTAGGACTTTACTACGAAGAGAAGATGTAGTACCCAGTTCTTTACGTTAAGTACAGCTCGGTGACTGATTGGTTCTTGCTTTAGCAACAAACTCTCTGTTTACGGGTGAAGGGAATTTAACAATTGAAACACATACAGGTTTAAGACGTCTATTGAGACAAACGGCATAAAATAAATACAAACAATGTACAAATTACAAGGATATCTCGCAAGATTAACGAAATTATCAAATAC
>JAWQRP010004946.1:0-11276 GCA_033557875.1 Quadriops clusia | reverse complement strand
ATCGAAGTTGATCAGTGGTATCCGTGGGCTTCAATTCTTGCATTAATTGAATTTTGTAGGGGTACAGGTGCAAATCTATGTGAAGAATGAGAAGCATCCATGATCTCGTCACATGTAAAGTCGAAAATTTGATTTTTTACGCATGGGCAGTCTCATTATCTCTATGTTTTCTTGGGTCTCAATGACCACCAACGACCTGGGACGCGTTTATTTAAGTCGAACTGTTTTCCGGAAACTTATAAACCCATTATTTAAACAATGGGTAGCTTGGTCATTGCAGAAGTTAGTGCAAATTGAAATGTTGTCGAAATGTACGGCGCGAAATAGTGGCGAAATTGTTGTTGTGGTTAAACTGTCTCACACACAAAGAGCGCTATAGTGCTTTATGGTGACCAAATTTCCCGGAAACGTACTTTCGTTTAAAACCATACCCAACGTTCTGCGACTTTTAGCAAATTATCTACAGCGAAAACAAAAATAAACAACATTTTGGACAACCTTTTACTTTGGAACAGAAACATGCATCGAATCCAAAAAAGTATTATGTAGTAAAAAAGAGCAAATTAGAGCAAACAAATGTAGTCTCAATTTATTCTTTAGGGATGTGTGAACAAGTTAAAATTGATTGCAGACTGGTATCTCCTGGGACACAAAACTTTTGCCTTCTAAAAGTTGCTCTTCTTTAAATTCAAATGTTAAAAAACGCATACTTTTAAAGTCCCGAAATGTTACTAATAATTAAGCTTTATAAAAATTTATTAACAATATTACAATGTACTTACCTTGTGCTACAAAATCCATTCCAAAAACTTGAGAAAGGTTTAAAATCACTAAACTGAAACACAATTGAAAACGCCGTTTTTTAACGAACGCACAGAGTAACAAAAATGACAGATGCAGCGCTCAAGAACAATTGAATTATAATAAGCATACTATGTGAATTAATGGCTTTTAATGGTAATTGCTAGTTCTAAAAGGACTAATCTATAAGTAGAAATCTTTAAAAGTCTCTAATTAGACAGTTGATTTTATTCAATTTTGGCCGCGTTTTTAGGCTCGCAGACCACAGTGCGCCGTTTCGGTTGCAGTAGGCGACCGAAACATGTAGCGTGTATACATAATATAAATTTATTAAGCAAGGATCGTCCTTTTTTTAATTTTCAAATCTTTATACCATCTTTAAATTTCACAAAGTCTTTAATGATATCTAAACCAAGGTTAGATAGTCAAGACTATCTTTAAAATGCACGAAGACTTTAATATGGATAAATTCTTAAATTGTCTCTAAACCTTTACTGTCATTGGATTGATCAAAGTTTTCTGGTACATATCTCTAAATCTTTACTGGCTTTAAATTGAGCAAAGACTTACAGCTGTAAAATCTCTAGAGATCTAACGAATCTCGTACATTATGATAATGAATCTTTTTGTACATAAAATGCACAAAAACGGTGAACATCCATCTATCAATTAGGAATCGTTGCGATCAATCATAAAGTTATGTCGTCAATTCGGAGATGATGACTGCCATCAGACTTTTTACATTTATAAGTCGTTTTGATTGTCTATTTGAGCCACATTAAAAAGAAATATTTCCGAGCCCCCTATATCGGGAACAGCCGCCATAAAATTACACATAAAAACGCCCTTCTCTGTATGAAATATGAGTAAGCAATCTTTAACGACCTCAATCAGATCGCGAAATTGGACGCAATGAGTCTTTACCTTGGTTTTATGTAAAGATTTATTTCAGAGGCGAAAATGATTCCAAAAAAAATATTCGATGGATTATCTTCGACGTATGATATTTAACGAATGATATTTAACGAATGACATTCCACAAATGATATTCCACAAATAATATTCCTCAAATGATATTCCACGAATGATATTCCACGAATGATATTCCACTAAAGATATTCTTAGGAAAGATATTCTTAGGAAAGAAATTCATAGCCACTGTTTAAGTAACACAGAGTGCTGCAATAGAATCTCATGGTAATTCCGCACTAAAACGTAAATGGAACAGTTTGAAAGATTTAATCATGCAACACAAACATCCAAGTCGTAAAGCTGAGCCAGAAAGTCGGAACTACATCATAAAGCTTGCGGAGAGAGCAAACTAATAACTTGAAACGCAGAGCTTTCGTGTATATCTCGGCAAACACAGACGCACTAACTTGCTAAGGCCAGTAATTATTTCCTCAGACGGCCGAGACCAGCCTCTTATGAAATTGCCAATATTACACGAAGGACCTTTTTTGCTTCCCTCTTGCAGAACTTGCTCGCAAGAGCTGTTGCAGCAATCCGGTGGCAAGAAATATGGATTTAATAAATGTGCGGCAAAGCGAACGTTTCTTGTAGTTGTGAAACGAGGGAGAGAGGATTAGGGGCAATAAGAAATTACCAAAACTATTCCCTGTGGCAATCTCAAAGTAATATAGAGATGACTTGAAGGCAACGTAGGGTGCGTACATTTTGATCAAAATATTTCTTTTTATATATAAAAATAAATCTAATCGATATTTTCTTACAGCCGCAGCCTTTAGGAGAGTCTGTCTGCAACGTATCGGAGGACATAACTTAATTTTATGTGCAGATTTTATCTTAACGACGCCGTAGGAAGTCGCACATTGTACGAAATTGCCTATTTATGGCCACTACGGCTAAGTGAAATTGCCACTAAAGAGTATTAGCAGAGTTTAGTTGTGTATAAAATGAAAATTAATAGATGGTTGAAAAACTATTGCCTAAATTTTTCCTAGGGGTTCTGGAAGAAGCTCCGAAGAAAATCGAAACAAGAAAACCGAAGCATCTCGTACTAAAAGCGCTGTGAGTATTCCGCCATCTGTTCGAATCGATGGTAAAATAATAATATTGGATCCGATGAAAGGGTCCCTGAAAGAAATTGTAAGAGCCTCGGGACGGACAAAAACGGACCACATCAGATAAGGAATGCCCTATTCAAATGGAACACAAAGCGTCCTCCCCAAGTCTATTCATTACGCAAAACTGAATAGGTTCAATCAATACACCTCCCGATGGTAAATCGATAGAATTTCGTTTTCGGGAAATTGTGAGTAAACTTACATTGAGTGTTTTGTTGAATGGGGTTGCCTTCATTAGTATTCATAGGTAGTACAGTATAGGTATATTTGACTAAAATACGTAATGTGTACATATTATGTGCACTGAGGGAAACAGTTTTATTCAAGATTATATGGTACTGATCAAGTAAATTGCGATTTTAAAATAACCATAAGTATAATTCGCCTTGGACTGACAATAAGAGAGTAAGAATAATTTAGTTTTGAATTAAGAGTATTAAATGGTATATCATAGAGAATATTTTTAAATATATGACAGTAGTTTTCTTGTTAGCAAAAATATTGTTGAATGAAATACAGAAAATGTATTGCAGAAACTAAGAACATTCAAGTATTGAATTAATAATATAATATTGAATAATTTTGTAGTTTAGCTTTTTTATAACAATAGTAAAGTGTAATTAAAAGCAATTACCAAAATATGAGTAAAATTTCGAATTGGAAAGTTTTTTAAATAAATATTTTAATAAATAATTTATATGAAGTTTCAAACTAATCAGAAACTACATTTCTTTAAATGCAAGAAAACAATTACATATATAATTTCATATAAAATTTTCACGTTCAAAATAGTTTCTTAAAAAAAGAAAGAAAATGCGCAAGTTGGAACCAAAATCTTTTATTTTTCATTGAATAGTTTTCCAACATTTGTGTTTAATTGTTTTTAACTTAGAACCAGGAGCGAATGGAAAGCTATCCTTTTGGTTCGGAACAAATCCCCTTTGCGAAACCAGATAGCCTTGTTAAGCACAGTGTGAATGTTCTTCCACGCCAATTTGTAATTTAAAACGAATGTGCCACGTTCAAAGCAAATCGGGCATAGCATAGCGTTGCTACAAGCGACACATCCATCACACTGGCGCAGATACGAGCCTGGATAGCGCTCCTGCTGGAGGTCTGGATGTTTGCTATGTCTCTGATGGATGTCCCCCGTCATGTGTATGGAAGTAGAAACTCTGGAAGTAACGGAGCATTGTGTAAATTAGCTCCAGTCTGGGGTGCAGGCATCTAGTCCCAGCGTTCGCATTCGTCCTTGCAGGATAGTCCTAGAACGGCAGACGCGCTGCGAAGGATCGATAAAACAGAAAATCTCTCTGCTCCCACATATCCCGTCGGCTCTTATCTTCTTCAGACGTCTGAAGTGCCTTCTGCAACATTCATACATATCTGCATAGACAGGCAATCCGGGTATGGGGCACGAATCGATTTTAAATTCTTATGCTGCAGTTGGAGCGTTTTAAAACTATCTTATCCGATTTTTTTTTTTAAGGAAAGTTTCCAATTTTTACTGTGAATTTTCTTCCTACATTTATTATAACAGTACACGTCTCTATGTAGCCGCTGCATTATTGATCAGACCTGTTATTGTAATTCAGTTTAGTGTAAAGAAGAGGGAAGCACATTACCACCGCAGAGTAATGGGTTTGTCATTATGCTAATGGCCGTACATATGTTAACGCATGAAACTGCCGTTAACTTTGACATGGAGGTATTAAATAGCCACTACTGGCTCCTAATTCATTTCTCTAAGTGGCCCAATAACAGCGCCATTTTATTCAAATGAAATTGGAATGAAAGAAATATTGCTTCATTACATTTTGGTATTGCTCTGGATGGATTGCTTTTTATGTTGCTCAATGAGCTGGTGACAGATAGATGGATATATATCAAGTAAACATAAATATTTCAAGCAAACGTAAGTTACTTCACTTAAAAAATATTATAATTGGAGCCCAAAGGAAATTTTAAAATTAAATACATATAGGAAATAACCATTAAACATACCAATTGTAATTCCATAGTTAAACGTGTAGGTCCTCAACGTTCAACATTGTAAAATAACAATATTTTTTTATGGTTTCCATATTAGGTTAGTTCTCAAATCGATTTATTACAATATTAACCACAATTTTTCAGCATCGGTTCAACCCCCAATGTCCTCCGAGTTTCCCCGTGGCCAATACTTTCCAGCTCCCGTGCTAATTAATTCAATCTGTGACGTCGACAAGCGAGGGTTAAGTGCCTGCAACATCCGTTGATGGGCCGATTTCTGCCCTATAAGCTCTCATTGCTCGACATATCTACCCGGCAAAGGGTTGTGACAGCAGCATATGTTGTTTTAAATCGGGAATTATCTTGTAAACGCTGAATTGCTTCATACACTCGTTCGCTTGACGTGAAGGGTGGATATTAGCTGACTACGTAACATAAATTAGAAGGGCTCGCGATTTTGCACTAGATATCGAGATTTTCAACAAATCTACACTCCCTAGAACACAGAATTTCTATTAAAGTTCGGAACGATTCGCTAACGCAGTCAATTTCCAATTAAATCCAGATTAACCATCTCGAGGCAACATAAACATTTTGGAGAGGCATCCACGTCCGGACCACGTGCCCAGGATTGATTTAAATCCTCCTCTTGTTATAGACGGTGTGCCAAAATGGAGCCCATAAAACAGATGCAAATAGATTCCCGATCGTGCGCCTCTCCAATATCGCTGAATAGGCCTAACCCTCTCCCTCTTTCCTACTTTATTGCAGCAGCTTCTTATTTAAACCTAACACCGGGCCCTCTTCTATTTATATATTCATTTACGAATGCCGAATACTGATTCAAAACGCAGTCGGAGGACGGCGGGAAGGGGGGCGAGCCCCCAGGTTTTGAAATAATCGACATTTAAATTCAACAGCGAGTTCCTTAATTATGGACCCTTCTACATCGCAGTTTTGCCCAATCAACCTTGCCATTCTGCGCAGACAGGCCATCTTGCGTCAGGAATTGCCAAATAACATTGTTTACATTGTGTACTACTACTATTTATTAAGTTACTATCCAATTGCATAATTTTAATATGTTTTTATATAAATTTCATTTTTGAGGCAAAGCTTCCCATTCGTTTGCAACTAGTCCATTAGATAATATTACTTTTTAATTTACTTTAATGCAATTTTGATTAACGTTTGTTATTAGGTATATCGCATACATAAGTACAGTTGAAGGAGATTTAGAATCTCTAAAAAAAAGTATTTTTCGTCAAAAATGCAGTAGTTTACATAAACAAAAATAAAAGTGAATTTTGATAACGCAAAATTTTTTTATAATTAGCAAAATAACACAATTCTAGATTAATTAGGAAGTATCCACACCTGGCAAATATTTTAACCGTCATAAGGACAAGTGGAGTACAAATGGACTCCACATATAAATATATCTCTGTAGCTTGGTTAAAAAATGGTTTCAATTAATTTCCTCATATCTATCTATTAAGATGACTTTTGTGATGTTATTTGCAGAAAATAAGAATATTTGACCTTTTTGTTAACTTATAGGATTGAAATTTTGACAATGAGATACAATATAACGATCGATAAATACTGTGACGTTTTGAGGGGGTACCTCTCTGATGCGCGTTAAAGCGGCACTTACGGAAATATTCCGCAAGCGGAAATGGCGGAAGATTCAAATCAACCCGAAACTCTATCTGTGATCGTCTAGCATTTGGTAGGAACCCTTTTTCGTTGTTTTCGTAGCATCCCAGAATTCGTAGGCAAATGTCACGTCAAAGAAAATAACGCCATTAAGGTGAGAACTGTTATTGAGAGTAAGCAAAGTGAAAATTTAATGAAGAATGAAATCAATTGAAATGTAAAGTCTTTCGTGCGCCTGTGTGTGTGATTTGTGTGATTTTAACTGTTTGCTTTTAACCTCGTGATTTGAACGATTTAATGATTTTAATATTTTGGTAAGTTCTGTTACTAAGAAAGTCCTCTTCATTCTTTAACTTTGAAAATTTATATGACAAATGAAATACGGCAAAACACGAATGTTGCGACTCAGCGCACCACAAACTGACGCAGTGCAGGGACCCTCAGTGGTAAAATATCTACAAGTCCGAACTTTAGAAGCTTTAGAAGCCCGAGTTTAAGCGTTTAGGTAAACAAAAGTGGTTAACCGGAATAAAAGGACAGTTCCACCAGGATGTTATTACGATCGCCCTAGATATAACTCGCTTTCCCCCCGGAGGAGGCTCCACGGTCAGTGATTTCGGGTAACGCCCTACTGATGAACACGAAATTGGAACGAACGGGTGAACAAAAGTTGCTGTCTTGTATCCCAGTAATTAACCAACTTAGCTAAAAGCTACTGGAAGCGCGATCCCAATCAGAAGCCCGCGACCCCTAATAAAAGGTAAAATGGCAACACTCAATCCCGAAATGAAACAGACCACGCGACAATAAAGCCACACTTGTACCTCACCAAAATATAATAGGAAATTAGCTGAAAAGGAATCATTGGAATTAAGTACACATTTAAAATAATAAAATGTAAGAAAACTTTCATCAGAACAAACAGCATTTGATTGTGAATTGATTTACCCTGAATTTGATTTAATTGAATGACTTTGGGGAGTAAGGACTAGTGATTCATTATTTTACTGCACTGCAGTTGACCTTGTAATTATCGTGAGAATGAGATACCTTTTGATTATTATGAAATTGTGTTACCTTTGCTTATTATTAATGCAATTGCACTACTCTTTTCTATCGTGTGTTTAATTTCTCTACCCTTTCTGTCGCCATGTAATTATTCATTGAATTGATTGGGTCCAAACTTTGTTATTGCAAAATGTTATTGCTTAAATTGACTTATTATGTTTATTGGTCGACCGTAATTGATTTGTGTGTGTGTGTGTGTGTGTGTGTTTGCGGAAGAGAGATAGATGGAATTACCCTACCCCTATTGCCACCTGGCGGCGTCCATCGAAACCAACCAAACAAACTAACGCACCACTCGTGAAGATAACGAGTGGACCAAATATTGCGCCACTAATGAAGACCAAACTAGCGAGCCCTATTCTCTAACTACGCAATTGAATAAAACTAAAGAAAGAAGAAAACAAATATTCTTAGCCTGTATTGAGTCCCACGCCTGAAGACGGCAGCCAACGAATCCAAAAGGTCCCAGAACAATGGTGTTGAAGATATTCCCAAAGGCTCTGAACAACCGAGCACAACGAACGCACCCCCACGAAACCTTTCACTCTGAACTGACCCAACGCTCATCGACCGTCTGGAACTACCTCCCCAAGACACTCTTCACCAACTAACTCCACGCGGAACGACCGTCATCGAAGGAAGACTTCTCATGACCGCTCCACTCAACTCTCTCTATCTGACTGTCCGCAAGAAGGCTGCTCACGATCAACCCTGACTGACTCACCCCCTACCTGCTAATGACTGACCGGTTTCTCTCGCCCCATCAGGGTTACTCTTTTCGCGCGGCTACCCCCTTCGGAGGAACAACCGATTAGCACCTGCCTTTTGCGACCAATGGGGCACCTTTAGTTCATTTACTCGACCACGCCCTCTAACATTGGGATTTTCATTTTTTTACTATACGAATTTGGTACTACTGTAGTTTTATGACACCCCGGATGCGGATTCCGTATGCTGAGGTCTGGCGAACACCTGTTTCCCATTAGAACGACCTTGACTGTTTCCGCCTATTCGAGATGTTCTTTTGAATAGGACCTGTGTCGGCGCAATTCTTTGCGTAGCCTAGCGCTCGCCTTTTGTTTGGCCAACTTGACACGGGGAAATATTTTCCAGCTTTTTGAAAACATCTGGCGCTGGCAAACCTCCTTTTTGATAAGATCCTCATTTGCATGAATCGCGTAACCTATCTGCATACCTTCACAATACTTTCCCAAAACCAAAAATCAACCACTTATGCAACAAATACACATAACAAACTAAGGATTTTGCTACATAATGCACAAAGCATTTAAATAAAAAAAACAGCGAAACATCTAAAAAATATGTCTGCAATAAACATAACACATGTAAAAAATGGTTTTATGCTTTCATTGAAAGTAATACTTTGTTTTTAATAACGAGCTTTCAAATCAGACTTTATAGTTTGATTTAGAAGAGTTCTACCTTTTGGTTAAATGTTACCATCTCAAAAAATTGTTTTGTTGAAAAAATAATTAATTTTCCTTTGAGATCGTTTTGTACCTCACTTGGCCTTTAACGGAACTGTTTGGATTCAGCCTTATGAGGGCGAAACGAAAAGCAATTATTTTATGGAGTATTACGACGAAAAAATAAGATATTTATATGTTGTTTTTGAAGAAAAAAATGCAATTGGAATTCATTGTAAATACTTATGACACAGAAAACTAATTATTTATTGTTATATATTAGGAAAGTGTGACAAATGAACAATTACTATTAAAAGAACTGCTGGTCCCCAAGTTATGTGTTAGAGGTACACAGAATTTCAATTAAAATATTAGTATTTTTACTATTAATGAATTAATGTTAGCCAACATTAGAAGACAAACAAAGAAGCAACGAACTATGGTTTCAGCATAAAAGAAAATCAAACAACTGCAAGAAAAACTATAGTCTTTTATTAACTTTATAAAAAGTATTAAAATATGTATGCTTTTATTTTTATGACAAAAGAATTTACGAAACATTTCTGGTCTTAGAATTTTTATTTTCGTATATATATAAACATTTTTTTGTGAATGCAGTGCCTTTTGAAGCAAACCCTGGCTTGCGTGCAACTCCAAAATTCCATCCCTGGCTTATTATAAACGTAAATTTAACTCCATTACACATGATGCGTGCGTGTCAGAATAAAACCCAGCAAAATTTGGTATGCAAATTGGCGGGCTTGTACGCATTCGAATCGGTGGTGAGAGGACGTGGGGTAATTATCCTGCGGGCTGAATACGCGCGGCCGACTTTAGAGGCCTTCAGCCAAGCTAAAGCCCTCATTAAGCGAAAACCTCGCCAAGAAAAATATTTTTTTAATTGCGAGTTAAGGCAGCGGCTTCTTTGGGTGGGCGATACTCGAGTCCTTTCCGGAGGATGAAAATTAAAGCTCATCCTCGGCCAGAAACGTTAATGCCGTCTTAAGTAAACGCTGGGTGAAGTCGAGCATGTTTTTAAAGCCGGATACTAAGATTTCGCCGGGCACTAAGACCTCGCCGGCAAAAGAATCCGGATACTGTTGAAGCCCCAGAAGCCTTTGGAGTTGGCGTTTGGTCGAGGCGAGGCGCTAATTAAGCGCAGGCCGGCACTTCATTAAAGAAAAACTTCCAGCTGTTCCTTCTTTTAATTATTCGTCCGAGTTTGCATTGCCAACCAACCCCGCCCATCCATATTCAGAGTCGTAATTATTTTCCGGGGCGAAAGGCGAGGGGCCAAGGCTTTATTTTACGTTCAAATAATGTAGGATATTAAAATAAGGGGGACTAGGGACAAGGATATTGGAATACGTCGCTGGAGGCCTGTTTGTCCTTACAACCCGGAGAGTTATATTAGAAAGTCGCTCGAGCGCACCATTCGGGTTCAATTTGGGCTTTAGAGTACGTTTTTTATTGCGTACAGCAGTATAAGATCAAGTTTTTAATGTTTTGCGTGTTCATGTTGAAATCTAATTATTGCAAATGCAACGCAAATGGTTTAAGTATTAAAGATTAGTATATTTTTCTCTGAACAATTTTACTCTAAGCTAATGATATAAACTATATTATACCAACCTGACGTGGAGGTTTACATATACTTTCTTAATCATTAAGGAAGAGAATAAATGTTGAACCATTTTTTTTCCTCGGGGAAGTACCAAAGTAAAACGAACCTCTACTATTATAAATGTGTGTGATAGCTGTTTTATCCAATAATTATATTAACTTGTCTGGGAATCTAGTATAACACACATATAACAAGTTATTTTGCATTTTTTATAATTTTGTTATGAATTCTGTTAATATTATTTGTTTATCTTTTAAAATTTCTTGAAAAAGTTCGCATTTAATATATAAATATTCTAAAATTAGTATTTTTTTAAAATTAAGTTCATATCTAAAACGATTATTTAGTTATTCTTTTTCTAAAGTAAATGTTAGTGTTTTTTACTCAGGATCTTAAAAACAAATAATATTAAAAATAAGCATGAAGAGATCAAGAAAATTACACACTTTTGATATAAATTTTCAACTTTAAAATCGTAAATGCATTAAGTTCGGCTCAGCGTAGGATATAGCATTCTAGCATCTCTAGGATAAGCTGTACATTTTTTTCATTAAGCCAAAGCTCGAACGTCGCACCCCATGGCCCCAGTGTGCATTAGATGCGTAATAAATAATGCAG